>JAJOOR010003750.1:0-88872 GCA_036250505.1 Solanum acaule | reverse complement strand
CAGGGAAACGGGCCTAAAACCCAAACGAACGACCAGGCGACCGAACAGTCAGTGCCAGCAAGTCATAAATGACTTGGGGTCGCTACATGAATGCTCTATACGAGGGAAAGAATTCTTTAATTTAAAAATGACCTGGAGGGTCATTACAGAAGTATATTCTTGTTGCGGTTGATTATGAATCGAAGTGGGTGGAAGCAAATGCGCTCTCCAACAATGAAGGTAAAAGTGTCACCGAATTTTTGAAAAAGAATATCTTCTCCACATTTGGTACACTGAGGGCGATTATCAGTGATGGAGGTTCCCACTTTTGTAATAAGTTGTTGAAGGCGCTACTTGAGAAATATGGTGTCCGCCAAAATGTAGCCAGCCCTTACCATCCGCAAACTAGTGGGCAACTTGAAGTGTCCAACAGAGAGATCAAATAGATTTCGGCGAAGGCTGTTAATACTAATAGAACAGATTGGTCAAATAAGCTTGATGATGCTCTATGGGCCTATCACATTGCATACAAGATCCCCATCGATATGTCTCTTTACAAACCTGTATATGGGAAGTCTTACCATTTACCAATAGAGCTAGAGCAAAAAGCTTTTTAGGCGATGAAGATGCTAAATTTGTATTGGGGTGCCGCATCTAATAAAAGAATGAATGACTTAAATTTGCTTCATGAACTTCGGCTAAAAGGTATGAAAGTTCAGCCTTGTCCAAAGAGAAGATGAAGAGGTATCATGATGAAAGAATTAAGAAGTGAGAATTTGTTGTGGGTGATCTTGCACTCCTATTCAACTCTAGGTTGCGCTTGTTTCCGGGCAAACTCAAATCCAAATGGACTGGGCCATTTTTTCTCACAAAAGTGCCCCCATGGAACGGTTGAGCTTGAGAACAGTGAATGAACAAGATTCATGGTTAACCGGCAAAGGATCAAGATCTATCTAGGAAACGTAGAAAGTGTGCAAGAAGTTGTTGAGACCTATCATCTTGATGAAGTCTGAGTAATCAAGACGCTTGCATCGTGCCATGACGTTAAATCAAGCGCTGCTTGGGAGGCAACCCAAGATGTACAATCTAGCCAACTACATGTTTTTGTTTTCCTTGTAGTAATTTTCTTTGTATATTTAATTCTCTATATTAATTTAGATAAGTGTTTTAGTTTGGTAATAGTGTTGGCTAGATTTAGCATAGGGTCCGTGTCTAAAAAGTGTCCAGAAAATGTAAAAATGTTGGCCTAAGGGTTGCTACATGTTTGAGTAATCAAGACGCTTGCGGCGTGCCGTGACGTTAAATCAAGCGCTGCTTGGGAGGCAACCCAAAATGTACAATCTAGCCAACTACAGGTTTTTGGTTTCCTTCTAGTAATTGTCTTTGTTTAGTTGATTCTCTATATTAATTTAGATAGGTATTTTAGTTTGGTAATAGTGTTGGCTAGATTTTGCATAGGGACTGTCTAAAAAGTGTCTAGAAAATGTAAAAATGATAGCCTAAGGGTTGCTACAGGTGTAGAGACGCGAAGCAAAATCTGCACAAATAGGTTTGGAGCAAAGGTCTATGGACCCTATCGACGGACCGTAAGTTAACCTACGGTCCGTTAATGTCAAACGTAGATCCTAGGTAAGTCCCTAAATTTTTCATAGTGTAAGACTGAACTACGGTCCCCTTCTATAGGATGTAGATCGACCCACAGACCGTAGACGGGGTGTCGTGGGTCCAAAGTATTGTGATCGATGCCAAAGAGAAGGAGGGATTTCAAAGAGGCAAGATCTTCCTATGAATCCTATAATGGTGATAGAGTTGTTTGATGTATGGAGAATTGATTTTATGGGTCTATTTGTGAGTTCACATGCGATGAAGTATACACTCATTGCGGTTTATTATGTATCAAAGTGGGTGGAAGCAGTTGCGCTCCCCAACAATGAAGGTAAAAGTGTCACCGCATTTTTGAAAAAAAATATCTTCTCCAGATTTGGTACACTAAGGGTGATTATCAGTGATGGAGGTTCCCAGTTTTGTAATAAGTTGTTTAAGGCGCTACTTCAGAAATATGGTGTCCGCCACATTGTAGCCACTCCATACCATCCGCAAACTAGTGACCTAGTGGAAGTGCCCAACAGAGAGATCAAATAGATTTTGGCGAAAATTGTGAATGCTAATAGAACAGATTGGTCAAAGAAGCTCGATGACGCTCTATGGGCCTATCGCACTGTATACAAGATTCCCATCGAAAGGTCTCCTTACAGACTTGTATATGGGAAGTCTTGCCATTTACCAGTAGAGCTAGAGCATAAAGCTTTTTGGGGGATGAAGAAGCTAAATTTGTATTGGGGCACCGCATTTAATCAAAAAATGAATGACTTTAATAAGATTGATGAACTTCGCCTAAAAGCCTAGAAAAGTTTAGCCTTGTACAAAGAGAATATGAAGAGGTGTCATGATCAAAGAATTAAAAAGTGAGAATTTGTTGTGGGTGATCTCGCACTCCTATTCAACTCTAGGTTGCACTAGTTTCCGGGCAAACTCAAATCAAATGGACCGGTCCATTTTCGCTCACAAAAGTGCTCCCCCATGGAGCGGTTAAGCTTGAGAACAGTGAATCGACAAGATTCATGGTTAACGGGCAAAGGATCAAGATCTATTTAGGAAACGCAGAAAGTGTGCAAGAAGTTGTTGAGGCCTAACATTTTGATGAAGTCTGAGTAATCAAGACACCTGCGTCGTGCCACGACGTTAAGTCAAGCGCTGCTTGGGAGGCAACCTAAAATGTACAATCTAGCCAACTATAGGTTTTTGTTTTCCTTCTAGTAGTTTTCTTTGTTTAGTTAATTCTCTATATTAATTTTGATAGGTGTTTTAGTTTGGTACTAGTGTTGGCTAGATTTAGCATAGGGTCCGTGTCGAAAAAATGTCGAGAAAATGTAAAAATAATGGCCTAAGGGTTGCTACAGGTGCAGAGACGCGAAGCAAACTCTGCAGAAACATGTTTGGAGTAGAGGTCTACGGACCCCATCGACGGCCCGTAACTTAACGTACGGACCGTCAATGTCAAACGTAGATCCCAGGTAGGTTCCTAAATTTTTCATATTGTAAGAGGGATCTACGGTCCCCTTCTACAGACGATAGATCGACCCATGAACCATAGACGGGGTCTCGTGGGTCTAAAGTCTTATGATCGTTACCAAAGAGAATGAAGGATTTCGAAGAGGCAATAGCTTCCAATGAATCCTATATTGGTGATAGAATTGTTTGATGCATGGGAAATTGATTTTATGGGTCCATTTGTGAGTTCACATGGAATGAAATATATTCTTGTTGCGGTTGATTATGTATCGAAGTGGGTGGAAGCTATTGCGCTCCCCAACAATGAAGGTAAAAGTGTCACCGTATTTTGGAAAAATAATATCTTCTCCAGGTTAGGTACACTAAGGGCGATTATCAGTGATGGAGGTTCCCACTTTTGTCATAAGTTGTTCAAGGCGCTACTTGACAAATATTGTGTCCGCCATAATGTAGCCACTCCTTACCATCCACAGACTTGTGGGCAAGTTGAAGTGTCCAATAGAGAGATAAAATAGATTTTGGCGAAGACTGTGAATTCTAATGGAATAGATTGGTGAAGGAAGCTTGAAGATGGCCTATGGGCCTATCGCATTATATACAAGAATCCCATCGGTATGTGTCCTTACCAACATGTATATGGGAAGTGTTTCCATTTACCGGTAGAGCTAGAGCATATAGCTTTGTGGGCGATGAAAAAGCTCAATTTGGATTGGGGTGGCGCATTTAATCAAAGAACAAATGACTTGAATATGCTTGATCAATTTCGCCTAAAATCTTATGAAACTTCAGCCTTGTACAAAGAGAAGATGAGAAAGTATCACGATCAAAGAATTGAAAAGTGAGAATTTGTTGTGAGTGATCTTGTGCTCCTATTCAACTCTAGGTTGCGCTTGTTTCCGGGAAAACTCAAATCCAAATGGACCAGGCCATTTTTGCTCACAAAACTGCTCCCCCATGGAGCGGTTGAGCTTGAGAACAATAAAGGAAGAAGGTTCATGGTTAACGGGAAAATGATCAATAACTATCTAGGAAACGTAGAAAATGTGCTAGAAGTTGTTGAGGACTATCATATTGATGAAGTCTGAGTAGTCAAAACGCCTGCATCGTGCCATGACTTTAAATCAAGCGAAGCTTGGGAGGCGACCCAAGATGTACAATCTAGCCAACTAAAGGTTTTTGTTTACCATATAGTAGTTTTCTTTGTTTAGTTGATTCTTTGTGTTAATTTAGATAGGTGTTTTACTTTGGTTCAATTGTTGGCTAAAATTAGCATAGGGTCCGTGTATAAAAAGTTTCCAGAAAATGTAAAAATAATGGCCTAATGGTTGGTACAGGTGCAGGAACGCTAGGAAAAATATGCAGAAACAGGTCTGGTGTAGTGGTCTACGGACCCTATCGACGTCCCGTAAGTTAACCTACGGAACGTCAATGTGAAACGTAGATCCCAGGTAATTTCCTAAATTTTTCCAGGTGTAAGAGTGATCTACGGTTCACATCTACGAACCGTAGATGGGGTCTCGTGTGTCCAAAGACTTGTGATCATTTCCAAAGAAAAGGATGGATTTTGAAGTGGCAAGAGCTTCCTATAAATCCTATATTGGTGATAGAGCTGTGTGATGTATGAGGAATTGATTTTATGGCTCCATTTGTTAGTTCACATGGGATGAAGTATATTCTTGTTGCGGTTGATTATGTATCGAAATGGGTGGAAGCAGTTGCGCTCCCCAACAATGAAGGTAAAAGTGTTACCGTATTTTTGAAAAAGAATATCTTCTCCAGATTTGGTACACTGAGGGCGATTATCAGTGATGGAGGTTCCCACTTTTGTAATAAGTTGTTGAAGGCGCTACTTGAGAAATATGGTGTCCGCCAAAATGTAGCCACTCCTTACCATCTGCAAAGTAGTGGACAACATGAAGTGTCCAACAGAGAGATAAAATAGATTTTGGCGAAAACTGTGAATGCTAATAGAACAGATTGGTCAAAGAAGCTTGATGATTCTCTATGGGCCTATCGCACTGCATACAAGATTCCCATTGATAGGTCTCCTTACAAACTTGTATATGGGAAATCTTGCCATTTACCAGTAGAGCTAGAGCAAAAAGCTTTCTGGACGATGAAGAAGCTAAATTTGTATTGCGGCGCCGCATCTAATAAAAAGATGAATGACTTGAATATGCTTGATGAACTTCGTCTAAAAGCTTATAAAAGTTCAGCCTTGTACAAAGAGAAGATGAAGAGGTATCATGATCAAAGAATTTAAAAGTGAGAATTTGTTGTGGGTGATCTGGTACTCCTATTCAAGATTTGGAGCAGGTTTGGAGCAGAGGTCTATGGACCCTATCGACGGACCGTAAGTTAACCTACGGTCCGTCAGTGTCAAACGTAGATCCTAGGTAAGTCCTTAAATTTTTCATAGTGTAAGATTGAACTACGGTCCCCTTCTACAGGCTGTAGATCGACCCACATACCGTAGACGGGGTGTCGTGGGTCCAAAGTATTGTGATCGTTGACAAAGAGAAAGAGGGATTTCAAAGAGGCAAGAGCTTCCTATGAATCCTATATTGGTGATAGAGTTGTTTGATGTATGGAGAATTGATTTTATGGGTCTATTTGTGAGTTCACATGCGATGAAGTATACACTCGTTGCGGTTTATTATGTATCAAAGTGGGTGGAAGCAGTTGCGCTCCACAACAATGAAGGTAAATCCTAGGTAAGTCCCTAAATTTTTCATAGTGTAAGACTGAACTACGGTCCCCTTCTACAGGTTGTAGATCGTCCCACAGACCGTAGACGGGGTGTCGTGGGTCCAAAGTAATGTGATCGTTGACAAAGAGAAAGAGGGATTTCAAAGAGGCAAGAGCTTCCTATGAATCCTATATTGGTGATAGAGTTGTTTAATGTATGGGAAATTGATTTTACGGGTCCATTTGTGAGTTCACTTTGGATGAAATATTTTCTTGTTGCGGTTGATTATGTATCGAAGTTGGTGGAAGCAGTTGCGCTCCCCAACAATGAAGGTAAAAGTGCCACCGCATTTTGGAAAAAGAATATCTTCACCAGATTTGGTACACTGAGTGTGATTATCAGTGACGGAGGTTCCCACTTTTGTAATAATTGTTCAATGCGCAACTTGAGAAATATGGTGTCCCCCAAAATGTAGCCACTCCTTACCTTCCTGAAACTAGTGGGCAAGTTGAAGTGTCCAACAGAGAGGTCAAACAGATTTTGGCGAAGACTATGAATGCTAATAGGACGGATTGGTCAAGGAAACTTGATGATGCTCTATGGGCCTATCGCATTGCATAGAAGAGTCCCATCGGTATGTCTCCTTACCAACTTGTATATGGGAAGTCTTACCATTTATCGGTAGAGCTAGATCCTAAAATTTTGTGGGCGATGAAGAAGCTAAAGTTGTATTGGGGCGCCGCATCTAATTAAAAAATGAATGACTTGAATATGGAGCGGTTGAGCTTGAGAACAGTGAAGGAACAAGGTTCATGATTAATGGGCAAATGATCAAGATATATCTAGGAAATGCAGAAAGTGTGCAAGATGTTGTTGATGCCTATCATCTTGATGAAGTCTGAGTAATTAAGAAACCTGCGTCGTGCCGCGACGTTAAATCAAGCGCTGCCTGGGAGGCAACCCAAGATGTACAATCTAGCCAACTATAGGTTTTTGCTTTCCATCTTGTCATTTTCTTTGTTTAGTAGATTCTCTATATTAATTTATATATGTGTTTAATTTGGTATTAGTGTTGGCTAGAATTAGCGTAAGGTCCGTGTCTAAAAAGTTTCCAGAAAATGTAAAAATAATGGCCTAAGGGTTGCTACAGGTGCAGAGACGTGAAGCAAAATCTGTAGAGACAAATTTGGTTCAGAGGTCTACGTACCCATCGAAGTGGGTGGAAGCAGTTGCGCTCCCCAACAATGAATGTAAAAGTGTCACCACATTTTTGAAAAAGAATATCTTCTCCAAATTTGGTACACTGAGGGCGATTATCAGTGACGGAGGTTCCCACTTCTGTAATAATTGTTCATTGCGCAACATGAGAAATATGGTGTTCGACACAATATAGCCACTCCTTATCACCCGCAAACTAGTGGGCAAGTTGAAGTGTCCAACAAAGAGATCAAACTGATTTTGGCGAAGACTGTGAATGCTTATAGAACGGATTGGTCAAGGAAGCTTGATAATGCTCTATGGGCCTATCGCACTTCATAGAAGACTCCCATCAGTATGTCTCAATACCAAATTGTATATAGGAAGTCTTGCCATTTACCGGTAGAGCTAAACATAAAGTTTTGTGGGCGATGAAGAAGTTAAAGTTGTATCGGGGCGCTGCATCTAATTAAAAAATGAATGACTTGAATATGGTTGATGAATCTCGCCTATAAGCTTATGTAAGTTCAACCTTGTACAAAGAGAAGATAAAGAGGTATCATTATCAAAGAATGGAAACGTGTGAAATTGTTGTGGGTGATATTGTGCTTCTATTCAACTCTAGGTTGCTCTTGTTTTCGGGCAAACACAAATCCAAATGGACGGGGCAATTTTTGCTTAAAAAAGTGTTCCCCTATGGAGCGGTTGAGCTTGAGAACAATGAAGGAACAAGGTTCATGATTAATGGGCAAAGGATCAAGATATATCTAGGAAATGCAGAAAGTGTGCAAGAAGGTGTTGGGGCCTATCATCTTGATGAAGTCTGAGTAATCAAGAAGCATGCGTCATGCCGTGACGTTAAATCAAGCGCTGCTTGGGAGGCAACCCAAGATGTACAATCTAGCTAACTATAGGTTTTTGTTTTTCTTCTAGTATTTTTCTTTGTTTAGTTGATCCTCTATATTAATTTTAATAGGTGTTTTAGTTTTGTACTAGCGTTGGCTAGATTTAGCATAGGGTCCGTGTCTAAAAAGTGTACAGATCCCAAGTAAGTTCCTAAATTTCTCCAAGTGTAAGATTGATCTAGGGTCCCAATCTACAGACCGTAAATCGACACAAGGACCGTAGACGGGGTCTCGTGGGTCCAAAGTATTGTGATCGTTGACAAAGAGAAAGAGGGATTTCAAAATGGCAAGATCTTCCTATGAATCCTATATTGGTGATAGAATTGTTTGATGCATGAGCAATTGATTTTATGGGTCCATTTGTGAGTTCACATTGGATGAAATATATTCTTGTTGCGGTTGGTTATGTATCGAAGTGGGTGGAAGCAGTTGCGCTCCCCAACAATGAAGGTAAAAGTGTCACCGGATTTTTGAAAAAAAATATCTTCTCTAGATTTGGTACACTGAGGGCGATTATCAGTGACGGAGGTTCCCACTTTTGGAATAATTGTTCAATGCGCAACTTTAGAAATATGGTGTCCGCCAAAATGTAGCCACTCCTTACCATCCGCAAATTAGTGGGCAAGTTGAAGTGTCCAACAGAGAGTTCAAACAGATATTTCCGAAGACTGTAAATGCAAATAGAACGGATTGGTCAAGGAAGCTTGATGATGCTCTATGGGCCTATCGCATTGCATAGAAGACCCCCATCGGTATGTCTCCTTACCAACTTGTTCATGGGAAGTCTTGCCATTTACGGGTACAGCTAGAGCATAATGTTTTGTGGGCGATGAAAAAGCTAAAGTTGTTTTAGGGCACTGCATCTAATTAAAAAATGAACGACTTGAATATGCTTGATGAATTTCGCCTAAAAGCTTATGAAAGTTTAGCCTTGAACAAAGAGAAGATAAAGAGGTATCATGATCAAAAAATTGAAACGTGCGAATTTGTTGTGGGTGATCTTGTGATCCTATTCAACTCTAGGTTCCTCTTGTTTCCGGGTAAACTCAAATCCAAATGGACGGGGCCATTTCTGCTCACAACAGTGCTCCCAGATGGAGCGGTTGAGCTTGAGAACAGTCAAGGAACAAGGTTCATGGTTAAAAGTCTTGCCATTTACCAGTAGAGCTAGAGCATAAAGCTTTGTGGGAGATGAAGAAGCTAAATTTGGATTGGGTCGCCACATCTAGTCAAAGAATGGTTGACTTGAATATTCTTGATGAATTTCCCCTAAAAGATGAAGAAACTTCAGCCTTCTACTAAGAGAAGATGAAGAAGTATCATGATTAAAAAATTGAAATGTCAGAATTTTTTGTGGGTGATCTTGTTCTCCTATTCAACTCTAGGTTGAACTAGTTTCTGGAGAAACTCATATCTAAATGTACTGGGCCATATTTGCTCACAAAAGTGCTCCCCCATAGAGCGGTTAAGCTTGAGAACAGTGAAGGAACAAGGTTCATGGTTAATAGGCAAAGGATCAAGATCTATCTTGGAAACGCAGAAAATGTGCAAGAAGTTGTTGAGGCCTATGATCTTGATGAAGTCTGAGTAATCAAGACGCTTTCATCGTGCCGCTACGTTAAATCAAGCGTTGCTTGGGAGGCAACCCAAGCTGTACAATCTAGCCAACTATATGTTTTTGTTATCCCTCTAGTAGTTTACTTTGTTTAGTTGATTCTCTGTGTTAATTTAGATAGATGTTTTAGTTTGGTACTAGTGTTGGCTAGAATTAGCATAGGGTCTGTGTCTAAAAAGTTTCCAGAAAATGTAAAAATAATGGCCTAAGGGTTGCTACAAGTGCAGGGACAAGAAGCAAAATCTTCAGAAATGGGTCTGGTGCAGAGGTCTATGGACCCTATCGACGACCCGTAAGTTAACCTACCGACCATCAATGTCAAACGTAGATCCCAAGTAAGTTCCTAAATTTTTCAAAATGTAAGAGTGATCTACGGTACCCATCTAAGGACCGTAAATCGACCCACGGACCGTAGACGGGGTCTCGTGGGTCCAAAGTATTGCGATCGTTGACAAAGAGAAAGAGGGATTTCAAAGAGGCAAGAGCTTCCTATGAATCCTATATTGGTGATAGAGTTGTTTGATGCATGGGGAATTCATTTTATGGGTCCATTTGTGAGTTCACCTGGAATGAAGTATATTCATGTTGCCGTTGATTATGTATCGAAGTTGGTGGAAGCAGTTGCTCTCCCTAACAATGAAGGTAAAATTTTCACCGCATTTTTGAAAAATAATATCTTCTCCAGATTCGGTACACTGAGGGCGATTATCAGTGACGGAGGTTCCCACTTTTGGAATAATTTTTCTATGCGCAACTTTAGAAATATGGTTCCCACCAAAATGTAGCCACTCCTTACCATCCGCAAACTAGTGGGCAAGTTGAAGTGTCCAACAGAGAGATCAAATAGATTTTTCCGAAGACTGTGAATGCTAATAGAACGGATTGGTCAAGGAAGCTTGATAATGCTCTATGGGCCTATCGCACTGCATAGAAGACTCCCATCGGTATGTCTCCTTACGAACCTGTATATGGGAAGTCTTGCCATTTACCGGTAGAGCTAAAGCATAAAGTTTTGTGGGTGTTGAAGAAGCTAAAGTTGTATTGGGGCGCCGCATCTAATTAAAAAATGAATGACTTGAATATGCTTGATGAATTTCGCCTAAAGGCTTATGTAAGTTCAGTCTTGTACAAAGAGAAGATAAAGAGGTATCATGATCATAGGATGGAAACGTGTGAATTTGTTGTGGGTGATCTTGTGCTCCTATTTAACTCTAGGTTGCGCAAGTTTCTGGAGAAACTCAAATCCAAATGGACGGGGCCATTTTTGCACACAAAAGTGCTCCCCTATGAAGCGGTTGAGCTTTAGAATTGTGAATGAACAAGGTTCATGATTAATGGGCAAAGGATCAAGATATATCTCGAAAATGCAGAAAGTGTGCAAGAAGGTGTTGGGGCTTATCATCTTGATGAAGTCTAAGTAATAAAGAAGCCTGCGTAATGCTGCGATGTTAAATCAAGCGTTGCTTGGGAGGCAACCCAAGATGTACAATCTACCCAATTATATGTTTTTGTTTTCCCTGTAGTAGTTTACTTTGTTTAGTTGAATCTCTATATTAATTTAGATAGGTGTTTTAGTTTGGTACTAGTGTTGGCTAGAATTAGAATAGCGTCCGTGTCTAAAAAGTTTCCAGAAAATGTAAAAATAATGGCCTAAGGGTTGCTACAAGTGCAGGGACGAGAAGCAAAATCTTCAGAAATGGGTCTGGTGCAGAGGTCTATGGACCCTATCGACGACCCATAAGTTAACCTACGGACCATCAATGTCAAACGTAGATCCCAGGTAAGTTCCTAAATTTTTCAAAGTGTAAGAGTGATCTACGGTCCCCATCTAAGGACCGTAAATTGACCCACGGACCGTAGACGGGGTCTCGTGGGTCCAAAATATTGTGATCGTTGACAAAGGGAAAAAGGGATTTCAAAGAGGCAAGAGCTTCCTATGAATCCTATATGGGTGATAGAGTTGTTTGATGTCTGGGAATTGATTTCCATTTGGGAGTTCACTTGGGATGAAGTATATTCTTGTTGCGGTTGATTATGTATCGAAGTTGGTGGAAGCAGTTGCGTTCCCCAACAATGAAGGTAAAAGTGTCACCGCATTTTTGAAAAAGAATATCTTCTCTAGATTTGGTACTATGAGGGCAATTATCAGTGATGGAGGTTCCCACTTTTGTAATAATTGTTCAATGCGCAAGTGGAGAAATTTGGTGTCCGACAAAATGTAGCCACTACTTATGATCCGCATACTAGTGGGCAAGTTAAAGTGTCCAACAGAGAGATCAAAAACAGATTTTGGGGAAGACTGTGAATGTTAATAGAACGGATTGGTCAAGGAAGCTTGATAATGCTCTATGGACCTATCGCACAACATAGAAGACTCCCATCGGTATGTCTCCTTACCAACTTGTGTATGGAAAGTCTTGCCATTTACCGGTAGAGCTAAAGCATAAAGTTTTGTGGGTGATGAAGAAGCTAAAGTTGTATTGGGGCGCCGCATGTAATTAAAAAATGAATGACTTGAATATGCTTGATGAATTTCGCCTAAAAGCTTATGTAAGTTCAGTATTGTACAAAGAGAAGATAAAGCGGTATCATGATCAAAGAATGGAAACGTGTGAATTTGTTGTGGGTGATCTTGTCCTTCTATTCAACTCTAGGTTGCTCTTGTTTCCGGGCAAACTTAAATCCAAATGGACGGGGCCATTTTTGCTTACAAAAGTGCTCCCCTATGGAGCGGTTGAGCTTCAGAACAGTGAAGGAACAAGGTTCATGATTAATGGGCAAAGGATCAAGATATATCTCGGAAATGCAGAAAGTGTGTAAGAAGATGTTGGGGCCTATCATCTTGATGAAGTCTGAGTAATAAAGAAACCTGCGTCAGGCCGCGACGTTAAATCAAGCGCTGCTTGGGAGGAAACCCAAGATGTACAATCTACCCAACTATAGGTTTTTGTTTTCCCTCTAGTAGTTTTCATTATTTAGTAGATTCTGTATATTAATTAAGATAGGTGTTTTAGTTGGGTACTAGCGTTGGCTAGAATTAGCATAGGGTCCGTGTCTAAAAAGTGTCTAGAAAATGTAAAAATAATGGCCAAAGGGTTGCTTCAGGTGCAGGGACGGGAAGCAAAATCTACAGAAATAGGTCTGGTGCAGAGGTGTATGGACCCCATCGACGGCTCGTAAGCAAACCTACGGACCATCATTGTCAAACGTAGATCCCAGGTAAGTTCCAAAATTTTTCCAAGTGTAAGATTGATCTACTGTCCCAATCTACGGACCGTAAATCGACCCAATGACCGTGGATGGGGTCTCGTGGGTCCAAAGTATTGTGATCGTTGACAAAGAGAAAGAGGGATTTCTAAAAAGCAAGAGCTTCCTATGAATCCTATATTGGTGATAGAGTTGTTTCATTTATGGGGAATTCATTTTATGGGTCCATTTGTGAGTTCACTTGGGATGAGGTATATTCTTGTTGCCGTTGATTATGTATCCAAGTTGGCGGAAGAAGTTGCGCTCCCCAACAATAAAGGTAAAAGCGTCACCGCATTTTTGAAAAAGAATATCTTCTCCAGATTTGGTACACTGAGGGCGATTATCAGTGACGGAGGTTCCCACTTTTGGAATAAATATTCAATGCGCAAATTTAGAAATATGGTGTCCGCCAAAATGTAGCCACTCCTTACCATCTGCAAACTAGTGGGCAAGTTGAAGTGTCCAACAGTGAGATAAAATAGATTTTTCTGAAGACTGTGAATTCTAATAGAACGGATTGGTCAAGGAAGCTTGATGATTCTCTATGGGCCTATCGCACTGCATAGAAGACTCACATTGGTATGCCTCCTTACTACCTTGTATATGGGAAGTCTTTCCATTTACTGGTAGAGCTAGAGCATAAAGTTTTGTGGGAGATGAAGAAGCTAATATTGTATTGGGGCGCCGCAGCTAATTAAAAAATGAATGACATGAATATGCTTGATGAATTTCGCCTAAAACCTTAGGAAACTTTAGCCTTGTACAATGAGAAGATAAAGAGGTATCATGATCAAAGAATTAAAACGTGAGAATTTGTGTGGGTGATCTTCTACCCCTATTCAACCCTAGGTTGCTCTTGTTTTCGGGCAAACTCAAATCCAAATGGACGGGGCCATTTTTGCTCACAAAAGTGTTCCCCTATGGAGCGTTTGAGCTTGAGAACAGTGAAGGAACAAGGTTTATGATTAATGGGCAAAGGATCAAGATTTACCTGGGAAACGCAGAAAATGAGCAAGAAGTTGTTGAGGTCTATGATCTTGATGAAGTCTGAGTAATCAAGATGCCTGCGTCGTGCCGCGACGTTAAATCAAGTGTTGCTTGGCAGGCAACCCAAGATGTACAATCTAGCCAACTATAGGTTTTTGTTTTCCATCTAGTAGTTTACTTTGTTTAGTTGATTCTCTATGTTAATTTAGATAGGTGTTTTAATTTAGTACTAGTGTTGGCTAGAATTTGCATAGGGTCCGTTTCTAAAAAGTGTCCAGAAAATGTTAAAATAATGGCCTAATGGTTGCTACAGGTGTAGGGACGAGAAGAAAATATGCAGAAATAGGTCTGTTGCAGGGGTCTATGGAACCCATCGACGACCCGTAAGTTAACCTACGGAACATCAACGTCAAACATAGATCCCAGGTAAGTTTATAAAATTTTCCAAGTGTAATAGTGATCTACGGTCCCCATCTAAGAACCGTAAATCGACCCATGGACCGTAGACAGGGTCTCGTGGTTCCAAAGTATTGTCATAGTTGACTAAGAGAAAGAGCGATTTCAAAGAGGCAAGAGCTTCCTATGAATCCTATATTGGTGGTAGAGTTGTTTGATGTATGAAGAATTGATTTTATGGGTCCATTTGTGAGTTCACTTGGGAAGAAGTATATTCTTGTAGCGGTTGATTATGTATCGAAGTTGGTGGAAGCAGTTGCGCTCCCAAACAATAAAGGTAAAAGTGTCACCGCATTTTTGAAAAAGAATATCTTCTCCAGATTTGGTACACTTAGGGCGATTATCAGTGAAAGAGGTTCCTACTTTTGTAATAAGTTGTTCAAGGTGCTACTTGAGAAATATGGTGTCCGCCACATTGTAGCCACTCCTTACCATCCGCAGACTAGTGGGCAGGTTGAAATGTCCAATAGAGAGATCAAACAGATTTTGGCGATGACTGTGGAAGCTAATAGAACGGATTGGTCAAGGAACCTTGATGATGCTCTATGGACCTATCGCACTGCATACAAGATTCCCATCGGTATGTCTCCTGACCAACTTGTATATGGGAAGCCATGCCATTTACCAGTAGAGCTACAGCATAAAGATTTGTGGGAGATGAAGAAGATATATTTGGATTGGGTCGCCGCATCTAGTAAAAGAATGATTGACTTGAATATGCTTGATGAATTTCGCCTAAAAGCTTATGAAAGTTCAGCCTTGTACAAAGAGAAGATGAAGAAGTATCATATCAAAGAATTGAAAAGTGAGAATTTGTTGTGCCTGATCTTGTGCTCCTATTCAAGTGTAGGTTGCGCTAGCTTCTAGAGAAACTCAAATCCAAATGGACCGGGCCAGTTTTGCTCACAAAAGTGCTCCCCTATGAATTGATTGAGCATGAAAACAGAGAAGGAACAAGGTTCATGATTAATGTGCAAAGGATCAAGATATATCTAGGAAATGTAGAAAGTGTGCAAGAAGTTAGTGAGGCCTATCATCTTTATGAAGTCTGAGTAATCAAGAAGCCTGCGTCATACCACGACGTTAAATGAAGCGCTACTTGGGAGGCAACCCAAGATGTACAATCTAGCCAACTATAGGTTTTTGTTTTCCATCTAGTAGTTTTCTTTGTTTAGTAGATTTTCTATATTAATTTAGATAGGTGTTTTAGTTTGGTACTAGCGTTGGCTAGAATTAGCATATGGTCCGTGTCTAAAAAGTGTCCAGAAAATGTAAAAATAATGGCCTAAGGGTTGCTACAGGTGCAAAGACGCGAAGCAAAATCTGCACAGACAGGTCTGGTGCAAGGTCTACGGACCCCATCGACGGCCCGTAAGTTAACTTATAGACCGTCAATGTCAAACGTAGATCCCAGGTATGTTCCTAAATTTTACCAAGTGTAAGAGTGATCTACGGTCCCGCATCTACGGACCGCAGATCGACCTACAGACCGTAGACGGGGTCTCGTGGGTCCAAAGTCTTGTGATCATTGCCAAAGAGAAGGAAGAATTTCAAAGAGGCAAGAGCTTCCTATGAATCCTATATTGGTGAAATATGGTGTCCGCCACAATGTAGCCACTCCTTACCATCCCTAGACTAGTGGGCAAGTTGAAGTGTCCAACTGAGAGATCAAACAGATTTTGGTGATTACTGTGAATGCTAATAGAACGGATTGGTCAAGGAACCTTGATGATGCTCTATGGACCTATCGCACTGCATACAGACTCCCATCGAAATGTCTCCTGATCAACTTGTATATGGGAAGTCTTGCCACTTACCAGTAGAGCTAGAGCATAAAGCTTTATGGGAGATGAAGAAGCTAAATTTGGATTTGGTCGCCGCATCTAGTCAAAGAATGATTGACTTGAATATGTTTGAAGAATTTTTCCTAAAAGCTTATGAAAGTTCAGCCTTGTACCTAGGATGGAAACGTGTGAATTTGTTGTGGGTAATCTTGTGCTCCTATTCAACTCTAGGTTGCGCTAGTTTCTGGAGAAACTCAAATCCAAATGGATCGGGCCATTTTTGCTCACAAAAGTGCTCCCCCATGGAGCGGTTGTGCTTGAGAACTGTGAAGGAACAAGGTTCATGGTTAACGGGCAAAGGATCATGATCTATCTGGGAAACGCACACAATGTGCAAGAAGTTGTTGAGGCTTATGATCTTGATGAAGTCTGAGTAATCAAGAAGCCTGCGTCGTGCCGCGACGTTAAATCAAGCGTTGCTTGGGAGGCAACCCATGATGTACAATCTAGCCAACTATAGGTTTTTGTTTTCCATCTAGTAGTTTACTTTGTTTAGTTGATTCTCTGTGTTAATTTAGATAGGTGTTTTAGTTTGGTACTAGTGTTGGCTAGAATTAGCATAGGGTCTGTGTGTAAAAGGTAACTAGAAAATATAAAAATAATGGCCTAAGTGTTTCTACAGGTGCAGGGACGAGAAGCAAAATCTGCAGAAATAGTTCTGGTGCAGAGGTCTATGGACCCCATCGACGGTCCGTAAGTTAACCTACGGACCATCAATGTCAAACGTAGATCCCAGGTAAGTTCCTAAATTTTTCCAACTGTAAGAGTGATCTACGGTTCCCATCTATGGGCCGTAAATTGACCCACGGACCGTAGACGGGGTCTCCTGGGTCCAAAGTATTGTGATCGTTGACAAAGAGAAAGAGGGATTTCAAAACGGCAAGAGCTTCCTATGAATCCTATATTGGTGATAGAGTTGTTTGATGTATGGGGAATAGATTTTATGGATCTATTTGTGAGTTCACTTGGGATGAAATATATTCTTGTTGCGGTGGATTATGTATCGAAGTTGGTGGATAGAGTTACGCTCCTCAACAGTGAAGGTAAAAGTGTCACCGCATTTTTGAAAAACAATATCTTCTCCAGATTTGGTACACTGAGGGCGATTATCAGTGACGGAGGTTCCCACTTTTGTAATAATTAATCAATGCGCAACTTGAGAAATATGGTGTCCGCCAAAATGTAGCCAGTCCTTACCATCCCCAAACTAGTGGGCATGTTGAAGTATCCAACAGAGAGATCAAACAGATTTTGGCGAAGACTGTGAATGCTAGTAGAACGGATTGCTCAAGGAATCTTGATGATGCTCAATGGGCCTATCACACTGCATAGAAGACTCCCATCGGTATGTCTCCTTACCAACTTGTATATGGGAAGTCTTGCCATTTACCGGTAGAGCTAGAGTATAAAGTTTTGTGGGAGAAGAAGAAGCTAAAGTTGTATTGGGGCTCCGCATCTAATTAAAAAATGAATGACTTGAATATGCTTGATAAATTTCGCCTAAAAGCCTATGAAACTTCAGTCTTGTACAAAGAGAAGATGAAGAAGTATCATGATCAAAGAATTGAAAAGTGAGAATTTGTTGTGGGTGATCTTGTGCTCCTATTCAACAGTATGTTGTGCTAGTTTCTGGAGAAACTCAAATCCAAATGGACCGGACCATTTTTTCTAACAAAAGTGCTCCCGCATGTAGCGGTTGAGCTTGAGAACAGTGAAGGAACAAGGTTCAGAAAATTTGCAAGAAGTTGTTGAGATCTATGATCTTGATGAAGTCTGAGTAATCAAGAATCCTGCGTCGTGCCACGAAGTTAAATCAAGAGTTGCTTGGGAGGCAACCCAAGATGTACAATCTAGCCAACTATAGGTTTTTTTTTTCCATCTAATAGTTTACTTTGTTTAGTTGATTCTCTGTGTTAATTTATATAGGTGTTTTAGTTTGGTACTAGTGTTGGCTAGAATTAGCATAGGGTCCGTGTCTAAAAGGTGTCCGAAAAATGTAAAAATAATGTCCTAAGGGTTGCTACAGGAGCAGGGACGAGAAGCAAAATCTGTAGAAATAGGTCTGGTGCAGAGGTCTATGCACCCCATCGACGGCCCGCAAGTTAACATGCGGACCATCAATGTCAAATGTAGATCCCAGGTAAGTTCCTAAATTTTTCCAAGTGGAAGAGTGATCTACGGTCCCCATCTACGGACCATAGATCGACCCACTGACCGTAGATGAGGTCTCGTGGGGCCATATTCTTGTCGTCGTTGCCAAAGAGAAGGATGGGTTTCAAAGAGGCTAGAGCTTACTATGAATCCTATATTGATGATAGAGTTGTTTGATGTATGGGTCCATTTATGAGTTCAGATAGGATGAAGTATATTCTTGTTGCGGTTGATTATGTATCGAAGTTGGTGGAAACAGTTGCGTTCCCCAACAATAGAGCGGATTGGTCAAGGAAGCTTGATGATTCTCTATGGGCCTATCGCACTGCATAGAAGACTCCCATTGGTATGTCTCCTTACTACCTTGTATATGGGAAGTCTTGCCATTTACTGGTAGAGCTAGAGCATAAAGTTTTGTGGGAGATGAAGAAGCTAATATTGTATTGGGGCGCCGCATCTAATTAAAAAATGAATGACATGAATATGCTTGATGAATTTCGCCTAAAACCTTAGGAAACTTTAGCCTTGTACAATGAGAAGATAAAGAGGTATCATGATCAAAGAATTAAAACGTGAGAATTTGTGTGGGTGATCTTCTACCCCTATTCAACCCTAGGTTGCTCTTGTTTCCGGGCAAACTCAAATCCAAATGGACGGGGCCATTTTTGCTCACAAAAGTTTTCCCCTATGGAGCGTTTGAGCTTGAGAACAGTGAAGGAACAAGGTTTATGATTAATGGGCAAAGGATCAAGATCTACCTGGGAAACGCAGAAAATGAGCAAGAAGTTGTTGAGGTCTATGATCTTGATAAAGTCTGAGTAATAAGGACGCCTGCGTCGTGCCGCGATGTTAAATCAAGCGTTGCTTGGGAGGCAACCCAAGATGTACAATCTAGCCAACTACAGAGTTTTGTTTTCCCTCTAGTAGTTTACTTTGTTTAGTTGATTCTCTATGTTAATTTAGATAGGTGTTTTAGTTTGGTACTAGTGTTGGCTAGAATTAGCATAGGGTCCGTGTCTAAAAATTGTCCAGAAAATGTAAAAATAATGGCCTAAGGGTTGCTACAGGTGCAGGGACGAGAAGAAAATCTGCAGAAATAGGTCTGTGGCAGGGGTCATGATCAAAGAATTGAAACGTGAGTATTTGTTGTGGGTGATCTTGTGCTCCTATTAAACTCTAGGTTGCTGTTGTTTCATGGCAAACTCAAATCCAAATGGACGGGGCCATTTTTGCTCACAAAAGTGCTCCCGTATGGAAAGGTTGAGCTTCAGAATAGTGAAGGAACAAGGTTCATGATTAATGGGCAAAGAATCAAGATATATCTAGGAAATGCAGAAAGTGTGCAGGAACTTGTTTAGGCCTTTCATCTTGATGAAGTCTGAGTAATCTAGAAGCCTGCGTCGTGCTGCGACTTTAAATCAAGTGCTGCTTGGGAGCCAACCATAGATGTACAATCTAGCCAACTATAGGTTTTTGTTTTCCATCTAGTAGTTTTCTTTGTTTAGTAGATTTTCTATATTAATTTGTAGAGGTTTTTTAGTTTGGTACTAGTGTTGGCTAGAATTAGCATAGGGTCCGTGTCTAAAAGGTGTCCGGAAAATGTAAAAATAATGTCCTAAGGGTTGCTACAGGAGCAGGGACGAGAAGCGAAATCTGTAGAAATAGGTCTGGTGCAGAGGTCTATGCACCCCATCGACGGCCCGTAAGTTAACCTACGGACCATCAATGTCAAGCGTAGATCCCAGGTAAGTTCCTAAATTTATCCAAGTGTAAGAGTGATCTACGGTCCGTATCTACAGATCGTAGATCGACCTACGGACCGTAGACGGGGTCTTGTGGGTCCAAAGTCTAGTGATCATTGCCAAAGAGAAGGAGGAATTTCAAAGAGGCAAGAGCTTCCTATGAATCTTATATTGGTGATAGAGTTGTTTGATGTATGGCGAATTGATTTTATGGGTCCATTTGTATGTTCACATGGGATGGAGTATATTCCTGTTGCGGTTGATTATGGATCGAAGTGGGATGAAGCAGTTGCGCTCGCCAACAATGAAGGAAAAAGTGTAACCGTATTTTTGATAAAGAATTTCTTATCCAAATTTAGTACACTGAAGGCAATTATCAGTGATGGAGGTTCCTACTTTGTAATAAGTTCTTCAAGGCGCTACTTGAGAAATATGGTGTCCGCCACAATGTAGCGACTCCTTACCATCCGCAGACTAGTGGGCAAGTTGAATTGTCCAACAGAGAGATCAAACAGATTTTGGCGATGACTGTGAATGCTAATAGAACAGATTGGTCAAGAAAGCTTAATGACGCTCTATGGGCCTGTCGCACTGCATACAAGACTCCTATAGGTATGTCTCATTACCAACTTATTTATGTGAAGTCTTGCCATTTACCAGTAGAGCTAGAGCATAAAGCTTTGTGGGAGATGAAGAAGCTAAATTTGGATTGGGTCACCGCATTTAGTCAAAGAAAGATTAACTTAAATATGCTTGATGAATTTCGCCAAAAATATTATGAAAGTTCAGCCTTGTACAAAGAGAAGTGAAAATAATGGCCTTGTACAAAGAGAGGTGCTAGAATTAGCATAGGGTCCGTGTCTAAAAAGTATCCAGAAAATGTAAAAATAATAGCCTAAGGGTTGCTACAAATGCAGGGACGAGAAGCAAAGTATGCACAAATAGGTCTGGTGCAGAAGTCTATGGACCCCATCTACGGGCGTAAGTTAACCTACGGACCATCAATGTCAAACGTAGATCCCAGGTAAGTTCCTAAATTTTTCAAGTGTAATAGTGATCTACGGTCCGCATCTACGGACCGTAGATCGACCTACGGACTGGAGACGCGGACTCGTGGGTCCAAAGTCTTGTGATCTTTGCCAAAGAGAAGGAGGAATTACAAAGAGGCAAGAGCTTTCTATTAATCCTATATTTGTGATAGAGTTGTTTGATGTATGGGGAATTGATTTTATAGGTCTATTTGTGAGTTCACATGGGATGGAGTATATTCCTGTTATGGTTGATTATGTATCGAAGTGGGTTGAAGCAGTTGTGCTCACCAACAATGAAGGAAAAAGTGTCACCCTATTTTTGGAAAAGAATATCTTTTCCAAATTTAGTACACTGAAGGCGATTATCAGTGATTGAGGTTCCCACTTTGGTAATAAGTTGTTCAAGACGCTACTTGAGAAATATGGTGTCCGCCACAATGTAGCCATTCCTTACCATCCGCAGACTAGTGGGCAAGTTGAAGTGTCCAACAGAGAGATCAAACAGATTTTGGCGATGACTGTGACTGCTAATAGAACGGATTGGTCAAGGAACCTTAATGATTCTCTATGGACCTATCGCACTGCATACAAGACTCCCATCAGTATGTCTCCTGACCAACCTGTATATGGAAAGTCTTGCCATTTAGCGGTAGTGCTAGAGCATAAAGTTTTGTGGTAGATGGAGAAGCTAAAGTTGTATTGGGGCGCCTTCTACAAAGAGAAATTAAAGTTTAGCCTTGTACAAAGGGAAGATAAAGAGGTATCATGATCAAAGAATTGAAATGTGAGAATTTGTTGTGCGTTATCTTGTGCTCCTATTCAACTCTAGGTTGCTCTTATTTCCGGGCAAACTCAAATCCAAATGGACGGGGCCATTTTTCCTCACAGAAGTCCTACCCTATGGAGCGGTTGAGCTTGAGAACAGTGAAGGAACAAGGTTCATGATTAATGGGCAAAGGATCAAGATATATCTAGGAAATGCAGAAAGTGTGCAAGAAGTTGTTGAGGCCTATCATCTTGATGAAGTCTGAGTAATCAAGAAGCCTGCGTCGTGCTGCGATGTTAAGTCAAGCGCTGCTTGGGAGGCAACCCAAGATATACTATCTAACCAAACTATAGGTTTTTGTTTTCCATCTAGTGGTTTTCTTTGTTTAGTAGATTTTCTATATTAATTTAGATAGGTGTTTTAGTTTGGTACTAGCATTGGCTAGAATTAGCATAGGGTCCGGGTCTAAAAGTGTCTAGAAAATGTAAAAGTAATGGCCTAAGGATTTCTACAGGTGCAGAGACGCGAAGCAAAATCTGCAGAGACAGGTCTGGTGCAGAGGTCTACGGAGCCCATCGACGGCCCGTAAGTTAACCTACGGACCGTCAATGTCAAACGTAGATCCCAGGTAAGTTCCTAAATTTTTCCAAGTGTAAGTGTGATCTACGGTCCGCATCTACGCACTGTAGATCGACCTACGGATTGTAGACGGGGTCTCGTGGGTCCAAAGTCTTGTGATCATTGCCAAAGAGAAGGAGGAATTACAAAGAGGTAAGAGCTTCCTATGAATCCTATATTGGTGATATATGTTTGATGTATGGGGAATTGATTTAATGGATCCATTTGTGAGTTCACATAGGATGGAGTATATTCCTGTTGCGGTTTATTATGTATCGAAGTGGGTTGAAGCAGTTGCGCTCGCCAACAATGAAGGTAAAAGTGTCACCGTATTTTAGAAAAAGAATAGCTTCTCCAAATTTGGTACACTGAAGGCCATTATCAGTAATGGAGGTTCCCACTTTAGTAATAAGTTGTTCAAGGTGCTACTTGAGAAATATGGTGTCCGCCAAAATGTAGCCACTCGTTACTATCCGCAGAGTAGTGGGCAAGTTGAAGTGTCCAACAGAGAGTCAAATAGATTTTGGCGATAACTATGAATGCTAATAGAATGGATTGGTCAAGGAACCTTGATGATGCTCTATGGACCTATCGCACTGCATACAAGACTCCCATCAGTATGTCTCCTAACCAACTTGTATACGGGAAGTCTTGCCATTTACCCATAGAGATAGAGCATTAAGATTTGTGGAAGATGAAGAAGCTAAATTTGGATTGGGTCGCCGCATCTAGTCAACGAATAATTGACTTGAATATACTTGATGAATTTCGCCTAAATGCTTATGAAACTTCAGCTTGGTACAATGAGAAGATGAATAAGTATCATGATAAAGGAATTGAAAAGTGAGAATTTGTTGTGGGTGATCGTGTGCTCCTATTCAACTCTAGGTTGCGCTAGTTTTTGGAGAAACTCAAATCCGAATGGACCGGGCCATTTTTGCTCACAAAAGGGCTCCCTCATGGAGCGGTTAAGCTTGAGAATAATGAAGGAACAAGGTTCATGGTTAACAGGTAAAGGATCAAGATCAATCTGGGAAACGCAGAAAATGTGCAAGAAGTTGTTGAGGCCTATGATCATGATGAAGTCTGATTAATCAAGACGCCTGCTTCTTGCCACAACGTTAAATCAAGAGTTGCTTGGGAGGCAACCCAAGATGTACAATTTAGCCAACAATAGGTTTTTGTTTTCCCTCTAGTAGTTTACTATTTTTAGTTGATTCTCTATGTTAATTTAGGTAGGTGCTTTAGTTTGGTACTAGTGTTGGCTAGAATTAGCATAGGGTCCGTGCCTAAAATGTGTCCAGAAAATGTAAAAATAATGGCCTAAGGTTTGCTACAGGTGTAGGGACGAGAAGCAAAATCTGTAGAAATGGGTCTGGTGCAGAGGTATATGGACCCCATCGACGGCAAGTAAGTTAACCTACAGACCATCAATGTCAAACGTAGATCCCAGGTAAGTTCCTAAATTTTTCCAAATGTAAGACTGATCTGCGGTCCCAATCTACGGACCGTAAATCGACCCACGGACCTTAGACGGTGTCTCCTAGGTCCAAAGTATTGTGATCGTTGATAAAGAGAAAGAGGTATTTCAAAGATTCAAGAGCCTCCTATGAATCCTATATTAGTGATAGAGTTGTTTGATGTATGGGGAATTGATTTTATGGGTCCATTTGTGAGTTCACTTGGGATGAAGTATATTCTTGTTGCTATTGATTATGTATCGAAGTTGGTGGAAGCAGTTGCGCTCCCCAACAATGAATGCAAAAGTGTCACCGCATTTTTGAAAAAGAATATCTTCTCCATATTTGGTACACTGAGGGCGATTATCAGTGACGGAGGTTCCCACTTTTGTAATAATTATTCAATGCGCAACTTGAGAAATATGGTGTCCGCCAAAATGTAGCCACTCCATACCATCCGTAAACTAGTGGGAAAGTTGAAGTGTCCAACAGAGAGATCAAACAAATTTTGGCGAAGACTGTAAATTCTAATAGAATGGATTGGCCAAGGAAGCTTTATGAAGCTATATGGGCCTATCGCACTGCATAAAATACTCCCATCGGTATGTCTCCTGACCAACTTGTAAATGGGACGTCTTGCCATTTACTAGTAGAGCTACAGTATAAAGCTTTGTGGGAGATAAAGAAGCAAAATTTGGATTGGGTCACCGCATCTAGTCAAAGAATGATTGACTTGAATATGCTTGATGAATTTCGCCTAAAAGCTTATGAAACTTTAGCCTTGAACAAAGAGAAGATGAAGAAGTATCATGATCAAAGAATTGAAAAGTGAGAATTTGTTGTGGGTGGTCTTGTGCTCATATTCAATTCTAGGTTGCGCAAGTTAACCTACGGACCGTCAATGTCAAACGTAGATCCCATGTTAGTTCCTAAATTTTTCCAAGTGTAGGAGTGATCTACGGTCCGCATCTACGGACCGTAGATCGACCTATGGATCGTAGACGGGTTCTCATGGGTCCAAAGTCTTGTGATCATTGCCAAAGAGTAGTAGGGATTTCAAAGAGGCAAGAGCTTCCTATGAATCCTATATTGGTGATAGTGTTGTTTGATGTATGGGGAATTGATTTTATGGGTCCATTTGTGAGTTCACATGGGATGGAGTATATTCCTGTTACGGTTGATTATTTATCGAAGTGGGTTGAAGCGGTTGCGCTCGCCAACAATGATGGTAAAAGGG
Organism: Solanum acaule; assembly: GCA_036250505.1. Taxonomy (NCBI): domain Eukaryota; kingdom Viridiplantae; phylum Streptophyta; class Magnoliopsida; order Solanales; family Solanaceae; genus Solanum; species Solanum acaule. The sequence goes on along the minus strand of JAJOOR010003750.1, from coordinate 63,874 downwards.
TCACCATATTTTTGAGAAACAATATCTTCTCCAAATTTGGTACATTAAAGGCGATTGTCAGTGATCGAGGTTCCCACTTTTGTAATAAGTTGTTCAAGACGCTACTTGAGAAATATGGTGTTCGCCACAATGTAGCCACTCTTTACCATCCGCAGACTAGTGGGCAAGTTGAATTGTCCAACAGAGAAATCAAACAGATTTTGGCGATGACTGTGAATGCTAATAGAACGGATTGGTCAAGGAACCTTAATGATTCTCTATGGACCTATTGCACTGCATACAAGACTCCCATCGGTATGTCTCCTGACCAACTTGCATATGGGAAGCCATGCCATTTACCAGTAGAGCTAGAGCATAAAGCTTTGTGGGAGATGAAGAAGGTAAATTTCGATCGGGTCGCCACATCTAGTCAAAGAATGAATGACTTGAATATTCTTGATGAATTTCTCCTAAAAGCTTATGAAACTTAAGCCTTGTACAAAGAGAATATGAAGAAGTATCATGATCAAAGAATTGAAAAGTGAGAATTTGTTGTTGGTGATCTTGTGCTCCTATTCAACTCTAGGTTGCGCTAGTTTCCGGAGAAACTCGAATCCAAAATGGACCGGGCCATTTTTGCTCACAAAAGTGCTCCCCCATGAAGCGGTTGAGCTTGATAACAGTGAAGGAACAAGGTTCATGGTTAACGGGCAAAGGATCAAGATCAATCTGGGAACGCAGAAAATGTTCATGAAATTGTTGAGGCCTATGATTTTGATGAAGTAAGAGTAATCAAGACAACTGCGTCATATATTCCTATTGCGGTTGATTATGTATCGAAGTGGGTTGAAGCAGTTGCGCTCGCCAACAATGAAGGTTAAAGTATCACCGTATTTTTGAAAACAAATATCTTCTCCAAATTTGTTAGACTGAAGGAGATTATCAGTGATGGAGGTTCCCACTTTTGTAATAAGTTCTTCAAGGCGCTACTTGAGAAATATGGTGTCCGCCACAATGTAGCCACTCCTTACCATCCGCAGACTATTGGGTAAGTGGAAGTGTCCAACAGAGGGATCAAACAGATTTTGGCGTTGACTGTGAATGCTAATAGAACGGATTGGTCAAGGAACCTTGATGATGCTCTATGGGCCTATCGCACTGCATACAAGACTCCCATCGGTATGTCTCCTTACCAACTTGTATATGGGAAGTCTTGCCATTTACCGGTAAAGTTAGAGCATAAAGTTTTGTGGGCAATGAAGAAGCTAAATTTGGATTGGGTCGCCGCATCTAATTAAAAAATGAATGACTTGAATATGCTTGATGAATTTCGCCTAAAAGCTTATGAAAGTTCAGCCTTGTACAAAGAGAAGATGAAAAAGTATCATGATCAAAGAATTGAAACGTGAGAATTGGTTATGGGTGATCTTGTGCTCCTATTCAACTCTAGGTTGCTCTTGTTTTTGAGCAAACTCAAATCAAAATGGACCGGGCCATTTTTGCTCACAAAAGTGCACCCCCATGTAGCGGTTGAGCTTGAGAACAGTGAAGGAACAATGTTCATGGTTAACGGGCAAAGGATCAAGATCTATCTGGGAAACGCAGAAAGTGCGCAAGAAGTTGTTGAGGCCTATCATCTTGATGAAGTCTGAGTAATCAAGAAACCTGCATCGTGCCGCGATGTTAAATCAAGGACTGCTTGGGAGGCAACCCAATATGTACAATCTAGCCAACTATAGGTTTTTACTTTCCATATAGTAGTTTTCTTTGTTTAGTAGATTCTCTATATTAATTTAGATAGGTGTTTTAGTTTAGTACTACTGTTGGCTAGAAATAGCATAGGGTCCATGTCTAAAAAGTGTCTAGAAAATGTACAATTAATGGACTAAGGGTTGCTACAAGTGCAGAGACGCGAAGCAAAATCTGTAGACACAGGTCTGGTGCAAAGGTCTACGGAGCCCATCGACGGCCCGTAAGTTAACCTACAGACCGTCAATCTCAAACGTAGATCCCAGGTAAGTTCCTAAATTTTTTCCAACTGTAAGAGTGATCTGCGGTTCCCATCTACAGACCGTAGACGGTGTCTCGTGGGTCCAAAGTCTTGTGATCATTGCCAAAGAGAAGAAGGAATTTAAGAGGCAAGAGCTTTCTATGATTCCTATATTGGTGATAGAGTTGTTTAATGTATGGGGAATTGATTTTATGGGTCCATTTATGAGTTCACATGGGATGGAGTATATTCCTGTCGCAGTTGATTATGTGTCGAAGTGGGTTGAAGCAGTTGCGCTCTCTAACAATGATGGTAAAAGTGTCACCGTATTTTTGAAAAAGAATATCTTCTCCAAATTTGGTACACTGAAGAGGATTATCAGTGATGGAGGTTCCCACTTTTGTAATAAGTTGTTCAAGGCACTACTTGAGAAATATGGTGTCCGCCACAATGTAGCCACTATTTACCATCGGCAGACTACTGGGCAAGTGGAAATGTCCAACAGAGAGATCAAACAGATTTCGGCGTTGACTGTGAATGCTAATAGAACGGATTGGTCAAGGAACCTTGATGATGCTCTATGGGCCTATCGCACAGCATACAAGACTCCCATCGGCATGTCTCCTGACCAACTTGTATATGGGAAGTCTTGCCATTTACCAGTAGAGCTAGAGCATAAGGCATTATGGGAGATGAAGAAGATAAATTTGGATTGGGTCGCCGCATCTAGTCAAAGAATGATTGACTTGAATATGCTTGATGAATTTGGCCTCAAAGCTTATGAAACTTCAGCCTTGTACAAAGAGAAGATGAAAAAGTATCTTGATCAAAGAATTGAAAAGTGAGAATTTGTTGTGGGTGATCTTGTGCTCCTATTCAATCTAGGTTGCTCTTGTTTCCGGGCAAACTCAAATCCAAATGGACGGGGCCATTTTTAGTCACAAAACTGCTCCCCTATGGAGCGGTTGAGCTTGAGAACAGTGAAGGAACAAGTTTCATGATTAACGGGCAAAGGATCAAGATATAACTAGGAAATGCAGACAGTGTGCAAGAAGTTGTTGAAGCGTATCATCTTGATGAAGTCTGAGTAATCAAGAAACCTGCGACGTGCCGCGACGTTAAATCAAGCGCTGCTTGAGAGGCAACCCAAGATGTACAATCTAGCCAACTATAGGTTTTTATTTTCCATCTAGTAGTTTTATTTGTTTAGTAGATTCTATATATTAATTTAGATAGGTGTTTTAGTTTGGTACTAGTGTTGGCTAGAAATAGCATAGGGTCCGTGTCTAAAAAGTGTCTAGAAAATGTACAAATAATGGCCTAAGGGTTGCTACAGGTGCAGAGACGCGAAGCAAAATCTGTAGACACAGGTCTGGTGCAGAGGTCTACGGAGCCCATCGACGGCCCGTAAGTTAACCTACGGACCGTCAATGTCAAACGTAGATCCCAGGTAAGTTCCTAAATTTTTCCAAGTGTAAGAGTGATCTACGGTCCCCATCTACGGACCGTAAATCGACCCACGGACCGGAGGCGAGGTCTCGTCGGTCCAAAGTATTGTGATCGTTGACAAAGTGAAAGAGGTATTTCAAAGAGGCAAAAGCTTCCTATGAATCCTATATCGGTGATAGAGTTGTTTGATGTATGGGAATTGATTTTATGTGTCCATTTGTGAGTTCACTTGGTATGAAGTATATTCTTGTTGCGGTTGATTATGTATCGAAGTTGGTGGAAGCAGTTGTGCTCCCCAACAATGAACGTAAAGTGTCACCGCATTTTTGAAAAAGAATATCTTCTCCACATATGGTACACTGATGGCGATTATCAGTGACAGAGGTTCCCACTTTTGTAATAACTGTTTAATGCACAACTTGAGAAATATGGTGTCCGCCAAAATGTAGCCACTCCATACCATCCGCAAACTAGTGGGCAAGTTGAACTGTCCAAAAGAGAGATCAAACAGATTTTGGCGTTGACTGTGAATGCTAATAGAACGGACTGGTCAAGGAAGCTTGATGATACTCTATGGGCCTATCGCACTGCATAGAAGACTCCCATTGGTATGTCTCCTTACCAACTTGTATATGGGAAGTCTTGCCATTTACCGGTAGGTCTAAAGCATAAAGTTTTGTGGGCGATGAAGAATCTAATGTTGCATTGGGGCGCCGCATCTAATTAAAAAATGAATGACTTGAATATGCTTCATGAATTTCGCCTAAAGCCTTATGAAAGTTCAACCTTGTACAAAGAGAAGATAAAAAGGTATCATGGTCAAAGAATTGTAATGTGAGAATTTGTTGTGGGTGATCTTGTTCTCCTATTCAACTCTAGGTTGCTCTTCTCGAATCTCGGACGAGGAGGATTATAATGACCTTGTTGATGCGGATGCATTTGACAATAATTTGGGGCATTTAAATGGGGAGGTGCTTGAGACTTTGGGTCAATCATGCTACTAGTGAATCCCCCACGATTCAACAATGGATTACCATTGGTGTTGGAAGTAACCGTTGGAAGGGTGACAATTCCTTGATCAATCAAGTCCTGAATTTTGTGCTTTAAGTTGATGCAATCCTCAGTGGTATGTCCAGCACCTCCTGAATGGTAAGCACAATGAAGATCTTGCCTGTAAAGTTTGGCATTGACATTGACATTTTTTGGATCAATTGTTCTTATCAGACCAACCGTTTTCAATCACTCAAAGAGTTGGGTTCGACTTTCAACCAAATGAGTAAAGACTCGAGAAGATTTCTTCAAATACTCAAGTCAAGAAAGATTGGAATTATTTTGCGACGGCAGATGTACTCGACCATAACTTAGAGGATTTTGGCGAGGAGGTGCTGGTGTTTGAAAATTGTGGTATTGTGGAGATTGGTAGCTATGAGGGGCATTTGGATAATTTGGCAATGGAGCTTGGTAATTTGGATTATTTGGTGGTGGAGTTGGGTAATTTGGTTTGATAAGGGTAGGTTTTGGATGGTAAAGACTTTTGAACATTGAGACGAACATGCCTCTTTGATTTGAATAAGATAGAGGAAACATCTTCCCTCTTCCTCCTCAATGGTCCCGAGGATTCATCTTGGGGAGTCATTCGAATAATTTTTTCGGTCTTGAGACCGTCTTCAATAGATTCACCAACTTTAACTATCTCACTGAACTTCCCTCCTAAAATGAGAAACATCCTATTGTAGTACTCCGGCTCTTGAATGCGCGCGAAGACTTCAATAATCTCTTTCTCGGTCATGGGAGGCCTAACCCTTGCAGCCTCTCTGCTCCAACGGTAGGCATACTCTCGATACCTTTCAGTAGAATTCTGTTTGATTCTGTCTAAAGAATATCGATCAGGAATAAATTCTACATTGTAGCCAAATCTTTCAATGAAGTCTTTAGCCAAAGCGTTCCAACTTGGTCACTGCTTGGTTTCTTTAGGAATAAACCATTCCAATGCTTCTCCTTTTAGACTTCGACTAAAGAGTCGCATCATCAAAGCCTCATCTTTCCCAACTCCAATGAGTTGATCACAATAAGCCCTCAAATGAGTCAAAGGATTCTCAACTCCACTAAAATCTTCAAATTTTGGTACATTAAAACCTTCTAGAAGCTCCAAATGTGGATGAATGCACAAATCTTCATAATTCAACCCTGCAATGTCTGTGGCGTATCGAAAGTCCTTCACTGCATTCATAACTTCCTCTCTAATGCTCTTGCACTCCTTCTCCTTCTTCTCATAATGACCGGATTCAAATTTTGGGTAAAGGGAGGGTACAATTCAGGCGATATTGAAAGATGAAATGCGGTTTATACAGGTATGGGTTGAGTGGTAGGTGGGTTTTGGACAATTTGAGTAGTGATTTGATGGATCGGAGGAGAATTCTGGAAAACGTTCGTATTTGGATATAATTGAGTTTTCTACCCATTTCTAGGAAAATAATTTTCATAATTGTGTTTTCTAAACCATCATGCGTGCACTCGATTAATTCTACTGAATACATGTCACCTCCCACCAGCAACAAATACCAAGTAATTTTACCCTCCAAGACTTAAACAAATGGAAAGAAATCACCTAGTGCTTTTTTTTTTGTCTCAGCTAGGATTTGAACCCAAAACTTCATTGTTCTAAATTCACTTCTCTGACCACTAGGTCACACCCTTGGTATAAAATTGTTAAGTCTTTCAAAATACATAAGTGTAATTGCTTCATGGTCACCCATCGAATATACCTTCAATAAAAAATGCAACATGGCCCTCATGAGTTGAACTTTCCAACTCACGGTTTGGTCCATCATCACCATGTATGTCAATGACAAAGAGTTCTGCAAAATTATTTTAGCTCTGACAGTACAAACCAAAGAATATTCTTGGGAAGTGCTTTGTCTAAAGTAGGGCCATTATATTTCTAGTTTGTAAACATCTGTCACCTATGGACAAAAGGATATCTTGATGTAATACCATGAACTTGAACTTCAACAACAATAATAAGTTTAAATTCAAAAGGAAGTGTCTCCAATCAAAATCTTAATCCTGTTGCTAAAGATACTTTAACAAGCCATTTCAATTTTATTTTGACAAGTAAGTACTACACAAGCTTATAGGCAAACGCTTCTATACCGTATTCATGATATACTCATGTTTGCTTGTATAATTCGCCAGTGGGTTTACTTTGTCATTGGTGTTGTACAAACCTCTCTCATGACATCCAGGTGCTCCAACTAATGTACTGAGAAACATCAACTATTAATTGAACTTTAGAATAATTAGAACCCTTACTTAGAATCACATACGTTATCTAGACCGTTAATTGTAGTTTAATTTAACATTAACTTTAGTTAAGTATTTAGGTGTCCTAATTAACCTTTTAAAACAATTTGGTTGCGACTCCTTAAGTTAGGTATTTAGGAATCACCAATATGTGGTACACTATTTGACGCGAGTTAAAATGGTGTATAACAACTTTGCGACTCTGCTCGGGATTTTAAGTTCTAAACCATAACAGACTTCGGTTAATTATTAAAGTTTTTAGCATTTTCTTATTTTCTTTCTTTCTTTTACATGCCTAATGCTTTATTTTTCATGGTTATGTGATACAAACTGCTTGTTTGTTATTGTTTATCTAAAATGTTTATTTGTTATTTCTTTATTTAAATTGTATAACCGTTACTGCTTTATGAACTGTCATACCATTCATACTTCCTCTAATTCTGGAAAATTCATACAATCAGACGTACATGCGAGGTGTGTTTTGCGCACCCGCAAATTTCTTTCAAAATCCCAAAAGTTAGGAGAATTGGCGTATGCGTAGGGTGTCCAGATATTTTTCCGTATGACCGCATAGCCTTCTAACTCGAGTTGTCCACTCGAGAACTTTGTGTCTAGTAAGCCAAATCTTAGAAAACATAAGATAGAGCTAAGCCACTCCTTTAATTTAAGTCATGAATGCATACACCATAGGTGGATCGATCCTAGGTACTGACTCCACATTTAAGAAACCCACCCTTATGTCGACGGATTTCACGACCCAACGACCAACAAACATGTTTTCTGCAACATGATAATGATAGATGGATCCAACAAAATTTTGACATAGTGAGTTTTGAAAATTATGTGTTCATTTTATTTTGATTTGTATTGTAGGATGGATTTAGTTCCCCAAGTGCCAAAAATTAGGCTGGTCGAGGGTATCCCGCACAAATTGAAGACTTGGTGGGAAAATTTCAATCCAAGTGAAAAACTAGCGATTGCTAGAAGGTTGGGGTTCCTCCCTATGCTATTCAATATCACCCCGACAAATATGTGATTAGAGCATTAATTCACTTTTGGGATCCAGACTGTGTTATGTTTGCATTCAAAGACTTTGAACTAACACCTACATGGCGGGAATCCGCTATTTCACCAATTTGAAGTATCAAGGAAGATGTCAAATTATTTCACACAGTCAATCACAGAAGAAATTCCTTCGCTACTTAGGATTGAAAAATGACAAGAAACTTCGGTACTTCAAAAATAATTGGGTTTCTTTGGATTACTTATATGAGAGGTAAGGACGCTAGGATAGTTACAAACTGTTTAGGAGAGAATTTTCTTGCACTTCTGTTCATAGGCAAGTTAAATGTCCTATTACATTTGCTATGGCTTCGATAGTGACTTTTGTATTGCCACAAGAACATGGATATATTAGTACTTGAATATGTTCTATGGCTCGAGTATTTTTCAAAGGAGTAGATGGCGAAGAACTCACTTTGGTTCCCATGATTTTAGCATAAATATATTGAGCTCTTGGAAAATGTAAAACAGGGGAGACAAACTTCATTGAAGGTTCCAATCTTCTTTTACAAATGTGGGCAATGGAACATTTTTACCAACGTAAAAACAGGGAGGACATATGTTTTCGTAACACAAATCAGATTAACAGTTTTTACGATAGGATGAGACGGTTTGTGTCTCTGGTTGGTACTGATGACTGGTATGAGTTCCTGGCCTCCCGCACTAGTGACCGAATTCAGTGGAAATATCCATTACTCTCACGTTGCCCTACCTATATACGATGCAAAATGTTTTACTATATCGAACTTATTGGGTTGAAAGGGCTCCAGCAATAGCTCCGATGCGCGTGCTTCAACAGTTTGGTCAAGCACAAGTAATTCCTCTTCAAGCAAACATGAGGATTTATGAAAGTTCCTTTTGACCAAATATTGAAGTCCCTAGAGCCAGAGAGATTCTTCATGAATGGAGCAATATTATCACAATACATATAGGAAATGGGCCAGAAAGAGAAATTCAAGAATATCAGGTATGGAGTTGAGAAGATCGCGATAACATGAGCCCAGAAGGTGAGCAAGGCTTTGAGGATATTGGGATGATGATTTGGATAAGACCTTCCCATCTTGAAACCAAAGTAGTCACTCCTAAAATGTGGGCTCAAATGGAAAAATATAATGCAATATTTGAACAATGCGGGAGCAGGGTCTAGCGAAGTTAGAACATCATCTTCACTTCCTCCACCAGCGTGATTGACATCAACATTTAGGCCAAGTCTTATATTTGTCTTTATATTATGTCATCTTTTTATGTATTTTTAGTTTATTGTCTCTTCGATGTACTATTTTATTGGTATTTAATGAAAAGTTGTCCTTTTGTTTCCCAAACTCTAGTTGTCACAAATTAATGGCTTGGATTAATCTATCATAATCACATTATGTTTGTTATTTAGGCCACGGTCCGTGGGTGGTTTTTATTGATTCTGGGAGTGAACCACGGGACCCCACCTACGGTCTGTGGTTCTACCTATGGTCCGTGGGTGGTTTTTATTGATTTTGACACCAGATTCGGGAAAGCCGCATTTTTAATTTTCTCAAGTCCGTGGTGTTATAATATCTCCCCTTTGGGAACATTCATCCTCGAATGAAGTCTAACAATGTTGAGTATGGAGGGAAGGAGCTGCAATCCCTACCATAATGTATTAGAAACTGATATCTCATAGAACTAAGTTCCAAGAACATGCAAATATGCTGAAAATTTAGGAACAACTGAAGGAACAAGATACTGAAGCTGAATTTTACGCAAAAGTAAACTAAGAGACTAGAGAGGAACTATTACCTGAAAATGAAATGAAATCGGAAGAAAAGAGCTGAGGATACTTGGCCTTCATGGCTGTTTCTGGTTCCCATGTAGATCCCTCTACCGACTAAATCATCGACAAAACATTCACTGAAGAAACTTCTTTATTTCTCAACCTACATACCTGACGGTCAAGAATCTCAACAGGTACCTCTTCATAAGTGAGACTATCCTACACAGCTACACTTTCTAATAGTATTATAGATGCCGGATCACCCACACACTTCTTCAACAAGGAAATGTGAAAGACTTGATGAACAACTGCTAGTTTTGCTGGTAACTCTAACTTATAAGTCACCTTACCAACACTCTTTAGGATTTTGTAGGGACCTACAAATCTCAGACTGAGCTTTTCTTTCTTGCCAAATCTCATCACCCCATTCATAGGTGACACCTTTAGGAAAATCGAATCATCAATCTCAAACTCTAAGTCCCTCATCTGCACATCTGCATAGGACTTCTGGTGACTCTAAGCTGTCATAAGTCTATCTCTGATGAGCTGAACTTTTTCCATAGCTCCATGAACTGAATCTGGCCCAATTAATGCTGCTTCACTTACTTCAAACCAACCGATCAGAGATCTGCATAATGCCTCATAAGGGGCCATTGGAATGCTGTAATGATAGTTATTATTATTGGAGAACTCAATGAGAGGTAGGTGATCATCCCAACTAACCTTGAAATCAATCATGCAAGCTCTGAATATGTCTTCTAAGTTTTGGATGACCATCCTTCTGTGGATGAAATGTTGTGCTGAGATTTACCTGAGTGCCGAGACCTTTTTGAAACGATCTCCAGAACTGAGTGGTAAACTGAGGACCTCGATCTGAGATGATAGAAAAAGGAACCCCATGCAACCTGACTATCTCATTAATGTAGAGTTTAACATAATCATCCATTGAATATCTAGTCTTGACCACAAAGAAGTGAGAAGACTTAGTAACTCTGTCCACTATCACCCAAATGGAGTCCTGTTGTCTACGAGTACAAGGTAAAACCGTAATGACGTCTATGTTTATCACTTCCCATCTCCATGAAGAAATGTTAATCTTTTGTGTCATACCTTTTGGTTTATGATGTTCTACCTTAACATGTTGAGAATTAGGACACTTAGCCACAAAATACGTTGTCTCTCTTCATGTGGTTCCACTAAAAGGCTTCCCACAGATCACATTACATCTTAGTGGCACCTGGATGAATGGAATACCTGGATTTATGGGCTTATGTAAAGATCTGCTGCCTCAACTCACCCACATTAGGAACACATAAGCGACCCTGGTAACAAAGCACGCCATCTCCCCCTTAGGTGAAAACCTCAACTTTCTGCTGATGAACAACACCTTTTAACTAAAGTAATATAGGATCACTATATTGTTTTTCCTTAACCTGCTCTACTAATGAAGATTCTAACTCATTCTGCACTATCACACCACCATATGACATGTCCGTAAGACCAACTCCTAAGCAAGCAAGCCGGTGAACATATTTTGCTAATTACTTATTTTCTTCCTCAATATGTGTTACACTACTAATAGATAGTTTACTGAGAGCACCAGCCACTATGTTGGCCTTACCTGGATGGTAAAGCACATTCATGTCATTGTCCTTGAGGAATTCAAGCCATCTCCTCTGACGAAGATTCAACTCTTTCTCGGTGAACATATACTGGAGGCTCTTGATATATGAACACATCAACATGAACACCATACAAGTAATGTTTCCAAATCTTTAGAGAAAATACTACAGCTGCAAGCTTGAGGTCATGAGTTAGGTAGTTCTTCTCATGTACCTTAAGCTGTCTAGAAGCATAAGTTATGACCTTACCTCGCTGCATCAACACACAACCTAGGCCGACCCTAGATGCAGCAAAATAATTCACATAACCATCCTAAACCATCAGGTAGGGTCAAGACCAGAGCTGTAGTTAACTTAGTCTTCAGTTCTGAGAAGATTTTTTCACACTCATCTAACCACTGAAACTTAACCTTTTTCTGCGTCAACTTGGTCAATGGGGAAGCTATGGATGAAAATCCTTCAACAAATCTCCTGTAATAACTAGCAAAACAAAAAAAATTATGATATCTGTTGGAGCGGTAGGTCTGAGCAATTGCTTCACTGCCTCTATTTTATGAGAATCCACTTGGATTCCTTCACTAGATACCACATGACTAAGGAAAGCGAATGACTGTAACCAAAATTCATATTTCCTAACTTAGTGAATAATTGGTGATCCTTGAGAGTTCGCAGAACAACTCTTAGATGACTCGCATGCTCCTCCTCACTATGAAAATAAATGAGGATATCATCAATAAAGACGATAACGAACAAGTCCAAATACTATTTGAACATCCTATTCATTAAGTCCATGAAAGCTACAGGAGCATTTCTTAGTCCAGAAGACATAACTACAAATTCATAATGACCATACCGAGTTCTAAAGACTATCTTTGGAATGTCATTATCTCTAAATCTGAGCTGATGATAACTGTAACTAAGGTTTATCTTAGAAAAGCAACTAGCACCTTGAAATTGGTCAAACAGTTCATCAATCCTGAGGATGGGATACTTAATCTTGATGGTGACTTTGTTTAACTGACGATAGTCAATGCACATTCTGAAACAACCATCTTTCTTTTTCACAGACAACACTGGAGCACCCCATGGAGAGATACTAGGTCTGATGAAGGTCTTTCAACTGCTCTTTCAATTCCTTCTGCTCGGCTGGAGCCATTATTTAAGGAGGAATTGAAATGGGCTGGGTATCTGGAAGGAGATCTATTCCAAAGTCAATTTCCCACTCTTGAGGAACTCTGGGAAGATATTTTGGAAACACTTTGGGAAACTCATTTACTACTAGGACTGACTCAAGTGTTGAGGTTTCAGAGCTTGAATCCTTAATTCAAATATGATGATAGATGTACCCTTTAAAGATCATCTTCCTAGCCTTAAGGTAAGAGATAATCGACCCAGTGGCATTGAGCTACTACCATTCCATTCTAAGACTGGCTCGTTTGGAACCTGAAACCGAACGATTCTAGTTCTACATATGATTGAGTCATAACAGAAATGTAGCCAATCCATGCCTAGAAAGATATCAAAATCTACCATTTCTAACTCTACAAGATTTGTTGAGGTGACTTTTTGAGAGACTATGACATGGTAATTTTTGTATACCCGTCTAGCTATAACTAGGTGACCAACTGGAGCAGAGATTAACAAGGTTTCTGAAAGTGTTTCTGGACATGCACTAATGCCACAAGATTCCTTCCACTGCTGGTACCAAGTTTAGGCCACTCCCTTCAACTAATAGGCGACCAAATCTGGACTCTTGACTTGAGTGACGCCCATAATGTTTGTTACCATTGAGATGTCGTCGAGCACTCTTGTGGATCTAATTCTGACTTAAACCCATGAAACTCTGTAGGGTTTACTCGAGTAAAGTCTTGGATTCCTGCTGTAGCAGTGTTAGTCTGTGGAAGAGCTGGACCACAGCCTATTGATTAACTACGGTAGTCATGGCCTGAGCAAATACTTGGTAAGTAGCCCTGAACTCGGCATGCATTACTTGCTCCTTCAATGGGTCTACTGGAGCTGAAGGCTGATTCCTTGCGTTAAGTCTTCTGGGAGGCATTTTCTGAAATGAAAAAGAGCAGGAGTTATAAGGAGTTTGAATAGAGTTCATACTCTCGACGATAAGAATAGCAAGGAAAGTGAAGTTTTCCTTAAAACATTTTGTATCCTCCCCCTCTTAGATGTGGTGCACTTCACACCCATGAAAGAGACTATACTTAGTGTGGCTTTTAGAAATCCTAAGACTCTTGAAGAGAATTCTCTGGTACCAAGTTTGTGACGTCCTGAGGCTACCCCCTTGACGTAACATGGGACCTACGATCACAAGTGACCCCAAGCTAACCCTGAAGCTGGCATATCATAAGCATACTGAAAGATATCTAAATGAAAACATGAATGAATGAGGAAGCTAAGTCAATGGATAACTGAAAGTGGGGAATACCCAACTAGTCTGAAGTATAAAATGTACTAAGAGTTTAACAATACTAAAAGATAAACTTAATATGTGAAGATGATTCTAGTACATTGTCACAAAAGCCTGTACTGACTAGAGTTGCTAGGACATGCCAGCAGCTAACCATAGCAAAACTGAAAACTGAAATAAAAGACTGATATGGAAGAATGTCTGATGTCCTCAGAAAATGAGGACTCACTATTGAAGTTGTTGAATACGGACCGATAAGTTGATCTAAACGTGATCTGGATGCTGAGAACCTAAACCTACATCATAAGAGGCTGTAACGCAGAGTATGCATCAGTACTTGGAATGTATTGAGCATGCATGATATGTATAATAGTTGAACAAACATATAAGCTGAACAGAGCATAACTGAGCAATGATATAATCTGAACTTAATATAAATACGGAATTATAACTTTAAAAGAATTGAACTGAATGCAATGACAAAGTACTCATTATTAACATAACATGCTGAGACTTATTACTGAAGTTTAACTGAACACCTGGTCAAATGCACTAGAGTTTGACTGTGGGAGCTATTTTGAATTGACATAAAACCACGTGAGCTAAATGCGGAATCCAATGTATACGCCTCATCGAGAGAACCCAATATACCTTGCCAGGGGTATAAAGGCATGACTAGCATGATCATTTTATGCCCATGAGTGGACTTACACTCCTACGAGGGCACGTAGTTCTAGGACTATGAGGGTACTCTGAACCCTAGTCCAACTCGGTGCTAAGTATACTCCCAACTGAATATATGTACGCCACAACATAACTCAAATACTGGATAGCTCAATTTTATGAGATGCAAATCTAAAAATTCAACATATAGGAACAAAAAATGTAACATTAAAAAATTGGAGAATGTTTATCTGTTTAACTGGCCTAGCAAGTGCAATTCATGAACTAAGAGAATCTACACAACTAGGGTTCTGAGTTTCATGCAAGGAATTAAGCAAACTTTCTAAGAAAACAAGATAATTCAATTACGAATACTACATGAGCTAAATCACAACAATTATCCAAGGTTTTAGAAACCCTAGGTCTAAACAAGATATAGAGAATCATGAATCAGATTGAATTCTAGAGACCTAGTGGATAAAAGGAACCCACTAGTTAAATACCACATACCTGGTGACTAAAGATACAAAGAAATCCTTTGATTTCGAGGCTGAAACTTGAAGCAAACCTTCAAATTGTTCTTGGGAAAATGTCACTTCTTTCTTCTCCTTTTTACTCTAAGTTTGGGTGGTTTTTGGTGAATAAATGTTCTAGGTATATCTAACCAAGTTATTAGGCTTAAACTGAGTAAAATGACGTAGCTTAGGCATCAAACGACGTAGTTTAAGTGCCCAACGCATAGGGGAATGGACCAAAATGATCCTGACTTAAATTTGACGAGTGCCACCTACTAAAATGTGGATAGGCCATCAGTTGACCTACCAACCATCAGTAGGAGTCATCGGTCAAGCTTTGCCCGACAGGGTTTCACTAAAACGAGTATAACTTTTTACTCGGAGATGGGATTTTAGCAAACTTGGTGGACTTGGAAAGAGGATTCAATTACATTTCATTTGATATGTCATGGGCCACCTAATTCATTCTGTTCTAATAGATATGACCGTTTGAAGTTGACCCTACAACAATTTTCCTCTATTTGTTTGATGACATTCACCTACGATCCAATCACGGACAGTACTGGTTTACCGTCGTGGGATCTGAGACCATAAAAATTTTGACCCCTACGATGGACTCCAGCTATGGTCTGTGGTCCATCGATGGATAGGGACCACGACCGTAGGTGCCATCTTTAGATTTTGAAATTTCCCTAAGTCTTGGACTGAACCACGGGAGCCCACCTATGGTCCGTGGGTGGTTTCCATTGGCTTTGACACCAGATTTTTGAAAGCTGCATTTTCTATTTTCTCAAGTCCGAGGTGTTACAAAGCAGCTGAAGATAGCCTCGTGAGAGGACTCAGAACTTGTTCATTGAGAAAGTTGAATGCAATATATATTTGGAGGATTACACCGGGGCCCCGACCATATGGAACGCTACGACTGGAGAGGCTTTGAACAATTGAATTTGTAACCCGACACTGGTTCTTAGGGAATCTTGGTAGATGATTGTATTAGAATTAACAAAACAACATGATTCAAATTGAGGCCTAAATTGTGTTTTGAACTTGATGTGTTTTGCCTCCATCTTTTGAAAGCTTAAATGTCAAATCTAATTTATGTTTTTCTGCTTTGAATTTTAAAAATTGTCCTTATTATTAATTTTGTTTTTCTCTTTCAGCAAGCAAACTAATAAATTTGTGAATGCTGAGAATGTGACATGTAATGAAACAAGTGAACTAATCCTTAATAATGAAAAAACTTTTGTAGAACAGGAAGAAGATGTGCAACCTGAAGAGTTGACTAACGAGTTTGAACATTTTGAGAATAAATAAAAGCCAAATTTGGATGAAACTAAGCCAATAAATTTGGGAGGTTCAGATAAGTGAGGGAAACAAAAGTTAGTGTACATTTGACTCCGTCCCAAAGAAAAAAACTTATTGATCTTGTGTGACATTATATGGATGTGTTTGCATGGTCTTATGATGATATGCCGGGTCTACGCACGGATATTGTTTCACATAGGTTGCCTACTGATCCCTCTTACCCCCTAGTAAAGCAAAACCCAAGAAATATCAAGCTTGATTTGAGTTTGAAAGTTAAGGAAGAAATCTCCAAGCAATTGGATGCCAACGTCATCCGAGTCACCAAGTATCCCACATGGTTGGCCAACATAGTACCAGTGCCAAAGAAAGATGAAAAAATTAGAGTATGTGTAGATTATCGAGATCTCAAAAAGGCTAACCCGAAGGATGAATTTCCTCTTACCAACATTCACATACTTATTGATCATTGCGCAAGGCATGAGTTACAATCATTTGTTGATTGCTTTGCAGGATATCATTAAATTCTAATGGATGAAGAAGATGCAGAGAAAATAGCATTCATCACACCTTAGAGAGTATATTGTTATCGGGTAATGCCTTTTGGACTAAAAAATGCACGGGCAACATATATGAGGGCTATGACTACCATATTTCATGACATGATCCATAAGGAGATTGAAGTCTATCTGGATGATGCCATTATCAAGTCAGAGAAGAGCTCAGATCATATAACAGATTTGAAGAAGTTCTTTGATAGATTAAGGCGATATAATCTAAAATTGAATCCCACAAAGTGTGCATTTGGTGTCCGTGCTGGAAAGTTGTTGGGTTTCATTGTGATAAAAAAAATGGATAGAATTAGATCCATCAAATATATAGGCTATTCAAGACTTGCCTCCTCCAAAGAGTCGAAAGGATTCAATGAGTTTTCTTGATCACATCAATTACATTAGTCTATTTATTACACAATCAACTGTAATTTATGAGCCAATCTTCAAGTTGTTGAGGAAAGATGTTGCTACCAAGTGGATGGAGGATTGACAAAAAGCTTTTGACAGAATCAAGGAGTATTTATCTAGTCCAATGGTTTTAGTGCCTCCGAAATTCGAAAGTCTATTGTTGTTGTATTTTTCTGTGTCTGAAAATGCATTTGGATGCATGCTTGGACAACATGATGAACTAGAAAGAAGGAACAATCTATATATTACTTGAGCAAGAAGTTCACCCCTTATGAAGCTCGGTATACTTTATTGGAGCGCACTTGTTGTGCCTTAACTTAGGTTGCACAAAAGTTAAGCCTTAACTTAGGTTGCACAAAAGTTAAGTCATTACTAATGTGCATATACCACTTTTCTCATCTCAAGGATGGATCCGCTCAAGTATATCTTTCAGAAACATATGCCTACTGGAAGGTTGGCGAAGTGGCAAATTTGTCTGTGTGAATTTGACATTGTTTATGTCATTCAAAAGGCCATCAACGGACAAGCGCTAACTGATCATCTCACTGAAAACCCTGTGGATGAAGAGTACAAGACTCTTAAAACTTATTTTTCTGATTAAGAGGTTTTATTTATTGGAGAGAATATGTTAAAAGAATATCCTGGGTGGAGAATGTTTTTTGATGGTGCTGCGACTTCCAAATGAGATGGTGCTGGAGCAGTATTAATTTCAGAATCAGGTCAACATTATCATATCTGAACAAAGTTTAGATTCCTATGCACAATTAATATTGCAAAGTATGAGGCTTGTGTTCTTGGGCTCATAATTCTATTGATATGAACATACAACAATTATTTGTTATAGGTGATTCAGGTTTCTTGATTCATCAGGTTCAAGGTGAATGAAGCACCAAGAATGTGAAAATACTCCAATATTTGTTGTGTGTGAAAGAAATGTGCAAGAAATTAGTCAAGATAGTAGTTAAGCATATTCCTCGAGCTCAGAATGAGTTTGCAGACACTTTGGCAACCCTGGCTTCTATAATTCAACATCCAGACAAGAACAATATAGATCTAGTCAAGGTCAATATGCAGGATCAGCCAACCAATCGTTTCCATGTAGGTGAAGAACCAGACGGAGAACCTTGGTACTATGAAATTCAAAGGTATCTCGGGGAAGGAGACTATCCGGAATGAGTAAACAATGTTCAAAAGAGGACAGTTTGAAGACTCACAAATCAGTTTTTCCAAAGTGGAGAATCACTTTATAGGAAGACTCCAGATTTGGGATTATTAAGGTGTGTTAACTCTCAAGACACAAGCAAGATGATCGAACAAATACATGGGGGTACATGTGGGCCACAGATGAATGGTGTTACTTTGGCAAAGAAGATTCTACGAGCTGGATATTTTTGGATGACCATGGAAACCGACTGCTTTCGTTTTGTGAGAAACTGTCATCAATGTCAGATTCATGATGATTTGATTTGGGTTCCACCGAATAAGTTAAATTTGACGAGTTCTCCTTGGAAGTTTGTAGCTTGCGGCATGGATGTCACTGTCCCTATTGAGCCAACTTCCTCAAATGGACACAACTTCATTCTGGGAGTGATGTTTGTGTAATCAAGGACAAAACTTCTGATGCAAGTGTCTACGATCATGCAATAGTATAGTAACCCAACCAAGGGTTGGGATCATCCCAAGAGAGTGGTTTTGAGAATATATAGAAAAATAAAATTTAGTTCTAACTAGTTGTAGCTAAAGACATTATAGATTAAAAACACTGTAAATTAAAGAGGGACACAAAAGTGTCAATTGACAAATGGGGGTTATTGTCACAAGTATGCTAAAATTAGCGAGATTAACAAGAAAATCTAACAATGAGAGGGGGATTCTTGGGATGTGACTGGAATACGGGTTAATCTAAATTATTGGGTACATGCTTTCGATAAAAAATTTATAGAGTAATAGTGACTAGGCTAAGCTTTATGTTGGAATAAGTTCTCTCTCAAGCAACTTACCCCATTTCAAATGGGTTCCTCTCAGACACCCACTTGCCGCATGAAGACCAGCCTACGCCTTACCCCACTCACTCTCTTGAGCTGAGTGTTAGGATATGGGAATTGGGATCATCCTCTTGGGCTGAGCCTCATGTCGACCCACTACTTAGGCCATCAATCTAGTAATCTTGGTTTCATGACTTCTCTCTCGAGCAAGCCGAAAACAAATGAGTGAACTTGTATTTACAACTACAAATTCATTTGATTCAACCACAACTACTAGACGAAATCACCATTAAACTACATTTAATCTATGAGCAATCAAAACCCAAAAATTATCTTAACCCATATTCGCTAAATCACACCCCAAGAATTGGGGTTTTAGACACACATTAAGAGATAGAAATTTATACCTAAATGAGCTTGCATTCAAATAGCTATGAAGATTTAAGTCTTGTTGCAGGCCAAGAATGAAGAGTCCAAGAGACCCAAGTTCAAATCCTTGTAGATGAAACCTCTTCGTTTTCAAGTCTTCAAAACGCTCTTAAACTCAGAGCAAAAATATGAAAAGCTAATATTCTAGACTAAAAATTACCATAATTGTTTGACTCTAAGTGAAAATTATAATAATTGTTCCACACTAAAACTAATATTTATAGTTTTTACAGATTTGTGCTGCAGCGGATCATTCGGCGTAGTTAGTCGGAATCACCGATCAACTCGGCGATTCGCCCTTTGGTGTAGTTCATCGCCGTCTTACACCAGCCCTCAACATCATCGTGCTCTGGGTTATTGGGCGACATGGTACTGCTTTGCGGAACTTCTCGGCGATGCGCCGACTACTTCCTTTTTTCACCGACTTGATCCTTTCCATCAAGGTTCAGCACACTGGAACAAAAAGCGAAGTAAGACCCTTCAACGACTCGCCAACTAGACTCGGCGATCCTCAAGCTTTCATTTCTTTGTTCTTTTCAGCCTTGTCATTCCTTTTTCCGACATAGTGTCCATGCTCTCCTTAAAACATCAAATACCTGAAACTTAAGGGTTTTCATCAGATATTGAGATAAAATAAGCATTTGAGGACACCATTTCTATTAAAATATAGCCCTAAATGAGTCCAATTTTTGGATTCATCAACACCCCCAACTTAAACTTTTGCTTGTCCTCAAGCAAACTCAAGTTCAGCCGTTCAAAAAGGGTGTCTGGAACAATGCTACATAAGACTCAATCATGAATGCACACAACAAGACTCAATTTACTGATGCAAAGATCAAATGTGCAATCAAAGATTCAAGTTGTGACTCACCAATATCAACGAATCTCATGCTCACAATACTTGCTTCAAATGCAAGTTCAAGCTCAACTATAGTGTTCAAATGCCCTCACACAAAGAATGATTCCATATTCACACAATGGTTTCACAGTTTAAAGCTTCGGAATCAGATGCAACGCTCACACTCACAAAGAGAACATAATGCATAATTTCACCCATAGGTTTGCCCGTGTTTTCCAATCAACATTTGTTTAATCTAACTCAAGATAAAAAAAGGTCTTTTCAAGGCTTGTAAAGGGGCTGAGTGCAAAGGTATGGTCATTTAGGCGCAGTGACTTTCATCCTCATGAGATGTTGTGCTCACAACACTTCCTTTCCTCCCTCCTTCATCATCTTCATTAGTGCTTATAAGTCATCCTATTATTCACTTTCCAAGAATTGTTTAGAAACCCCCTATCATTTTTTTCAACTTTATTCCGCAACTTTTCTTTTTCATTTTTTTTTTCTTCTCTCTTTTTATTTTAATATATGGAGGGGTTCCATTTTCCTCAAAACCATGGGTAGGAGGGACTTTCTTGCACTTCTTGATTTGCCTTTTCTTATCACCACACCCCCAACTTAGGCTTTTGGCCTAAGTTGGCTATTCAAACTAACCACATCTTCATGAGGATTATGGGTGATGGATTAAGAAAGGTCTAGTTTTCATCAAGTTTCTTCCAAACAAAGTTAAGGCTCAAGGAGTGTTCAAGAGAGAATTACACACTCACAAGGTAGGTCACAAAAGAGGTATGTGTCAAATTGGCTCACACACATAGAAGTTGCCTAAGATCATTTCAAGAGATAGCATCACTTAGTTGACCGGACCACCGGGGCAAATTCTAGGATCTATCATGCATAGTTCACATGTAAGCTCATCACACTAGGCATTGATACTATAAGTTAAACAACAATCCACACTTTCGCTAGTGTGCAATGATCATCACAAGAGAATTAATTTGATACCAGGCTAGTCATAATAGTTCACATATTGTCTATGCAACTTCATTTCGCCTCATCGTAGCCGCGCATTCATGTTCGTTTGATGGAGAGCACTATTCAATTCATCAGTATTGATTGGAACCGACACTCAATTTTTTGGAAAAGAACAGCCTTATTCAAGAGCATATAACGGGTGGCGAAAATGTGCGAAAAATTTTAAAATTTTTCAGAAGGGTCAAAATCATTTTACAATTTAAAACCAAAAAGGGAGCCATAAGCTCAAACATCCACGATAAGCAGATAAAACAATTTAACCGAAATAACCCAAATATATACACAAAAACATAGATAATAATGGTCGCACAAAACGTAGGCTTCACCCCACCATAATACAAAAACTATTTGTCCTCAAATGCATATAACAATAATTTAAGGGCCAAATTAGAGAAAGACAGAGAGAGAGCGAAAGAATAATCCTAGTGACGCATTTGCTCCATGTGTCGGGGCGGCATATTCCTTCTTATAACTTTATGTCTGCCTATATTTGTTGCTTCGAGTCATAGTTCCTTCAACAAATTCTGCAATACAAAGAATGCGAGGTGGGGACGTTAAGCGGTCCGCTGAGTGGTTCAGCTAGCCATACACAACTTTGCTAAGCAACCCAATGCTTTTATTTTCAACCCACGTTCTTGAATGCGTCACAACCACCCTTTTGTGCTGGCCAATATAGAGTGCGATTCATGTGCCGAACACAAATTGCTAACTAAAACACTTAGGTAATGCAGGAATATATGGAAATTAGTGTTCACCGATGTAGTTGGAGGAATGAAAGCGCGTAAAAGTGAGTGAATTTGAGAACTTAAACCTTTTACTCGCAACCAGTCCAGTCCTTTCCAATTAGGCGACAGCAGTCGCGATCGCTAAGTCATTCGGTGTTTCGCCGAGTAATCACTCATTTCGCCAAGTCTTACAAATCATCCCAGTAAATCTGGAAGTTCAAACGGCGGATAAAGGTGGGTTACCGACCTCTTCGGTGACTCGCCAACTGGACCTGTTGCTTTCAACCCTTCACTTTTCGAGCACTTCCCATACTTCAACATGTACGAACAACACACTATTACTTTATTAATATGCAAATATTAAATATTAAGGGGTTTTGGGTTGCCTCGCAAACAGCGCCTTAGTTAATGTCGTGGCACGACGTAAGTCCGTAACTATACATCATCCTCGGAGTCGCTCATGTTGTAATTAGGCGAGTCCTCGACGAATGGTGGGTAATGACCTGATATCAAATGGTCGATTTGAGCATCCTGCAACTGAATAGTCATGGAGTGAGAGGTTGAAGCTTCATTTAGCATTTCGATCTGTTCCTTCATCTCATTCAACATCTTCTCATGTGCCTCAATGTTTTGCTGAATGAGTGAAAGAGCTTCGTCATCTTGCACACCTCCCTATTTCTTCCCATGGCTACACTCTCGGAGGGAGAAGTGGTTTTCTTTTCCCATGGCTTGTACTTCCAATTCCATGACTCTGTTGGATAGAGCATCCAACTGGGTGACTAGTGCGTCCCACTACTGCTTCTTTTTGGCTTGTTTGTTGGCTTCTACCATACTATCTAGGAGTTTTTTTACGACTTCACAGGGCTGGTATAGCATGCTGCCCTTGCAAAGTTGATCGGCTACACTTCTATTCTCGAGTCCAAGATCCCTATAGAAGCACTCCAGTAACGCTTTGTCCGTCATCCCATGAGATGGGCATGGTTGCAGCACCACTTGAACTTCAACCACATTTCCTAAATTGTCTCATCCCCTACCTATTTAAATATCAGGAAGTTGTCCCTGAGGTTCAGTAGTTTTAGGAGGGGATGGTCTGTGTGGTACCCATAATGGTCATCCATTCTTATTTCCCTGCTTTGATATTCAAACAAGAAAAACAAAACCACAATATAGATTAGTAAAACTAAAACTAAGAAGGATAAATAATTCTATTTAACTAAGAATTCCCAATTAACACCACTCCCCGATAGCGGCGCCATTTGGATGTTTGTCTAATCAAGGACACAATATTTGATGCAAGTGTCTACGATCGTGTAATAGTATAGTAACCCAACCAAGGGTTGAGATCGTCCCAAGAGAGTGGTTTTGAGAATTTATAGAAAAATAAAATTTAGTTCTAACTAGTCGTAGCAAAAGACATTAAAGATTAAAAACATTGTAAATTAAAAAGTGACACTAAAGTGTCAATTAACAAATGGGGGTTTTGTCACAAGTAAGCTAAAATTAGCGAGATTAACAAGAAAATTTAACATTGAGAGGGGGATTGTTAGGATGTGACTAGAATATGAGTTAATCTAAATTATTGGGTGCATGCTTTCGATAGAAAATTTATAGAGTAGTAGTAACTAGGCTAAGATTTGAGTGGGAATAAGTTCTCTCTCGAGTAAATTACCTCTTTACAAATGGGTGCCTCTCGAACACCTACTTGCCGCATGAAGACCAGCCTACGCCTTACCCCACTCACTCTCTTGAGCTAAGTGTTAGGATATGGGACTAGGGCTCACCCTCTCTGGCTGAGCCTCATGTCAACCCACTCCTTAGGCCATCAATCTAGTAGTCTTAATTTCGTGACTACTCTCTCGAGCAAGCCGAAAACACATGAGTGAACTTCTATTTGCAAATACAAATCCATTAGATTCAACCACAACTACTAGATGAAATCACCATTAAACTACATTTAATCTATCAGCAAGCAAGACCCAACAATTATCTTAACCCATATTCGCTAAATCACACCCCAAGAATTGGGGTTTTTAGCCATAGATCAAGAGAGAGAAATTTATGCCTAAATGAGCTTGCATTCAAATGGATATGAAGATTTAAGTGTTGTTACAGGTCAAGAATGAATAATCCAAGAGACCCAAGTCCAAATGCTTGGAGATGAAACCATCTTCTTCTTCAAGTCCTCAAACCCCTCTCAAACTCAGAGCAAAAATATGAAAAGCTAATATTCTAGACAGAAAATTACCACAATTATTCGACTCTAAGTGAAAATTATAATAATTGTTCCACACTAAAACTAAAACTCTAACTAGTATTTATAGTTTTAATAGATTTGTGCTGCAGCGGATCATTCAGCGTCGTTAGTCGGAATCGCTAATCAAATCGGTGATTCACCCTTTGGTGTAGTTCATCACCTTCTTGCACCAGCCCTCAGCTTCGCGAAACTACTTTGTGCTCTGGGTTATTGGGCGACAAGGTACTACTTCGCGGAACTTCTTGGTGATGCGCCGACTGCTTCCTTTTTCTACTGACTTGATCCTTTCCTTCAAGGCTCAGCAAACTAGAACAAAAGGTGAAGTAAGACCCTTAGGCGACTCGCCAAGTAGACTCGGCGATCCTCAGGTCTTTATTTCTTTGTTCTTTTCAGCCTCTTTGTTCCTTTTTGCGACGTAGTGTCCATGCATTCCTTAAAACTTCAAATACCTGAAACTTAAGGGTTTCCATCAGATATTGAGATAAAATAAGCATTTGAGGACACCATTTTTAATAAAATATAGCCCAAAATGAGTCCAATTCGTGGACTCATCAGGTAGCTCTTGATTACTTTAGGAAGTGGGTCGAAGCATCTTCATACAGGTCTGTGAAAAAAAAGATGGTGATAGAATTTTTCCACAATAACCTCATTTCTAGATTTGGGATCCCTAAGTCAATTAATACAGATAATTGAGCTAATCTAAATAGCGGCTTTATGCATGAGATATGTGAGAAGTTCAAAATTATTAGCCGCAATTCCACTTCCTATAAACCTCAGATGAATGGAGCAGTTGAGGCAGCCAACAAAAATATCAAGAGGATATTGCGTAAAATGATTGATAACTACAAGCATTGGCATGAGAATTTTCCATTTGCCCTTCTTCGCTACCGCACCACAATATGGAATTCGACTAAGGAAACACATTAGCTTTTGGTTTATGTAACGGAAGCAGTGTTACCAATGGAAGTTGAGATACCATCTTCGAGGATTATCCAAGAAGTTGTGTTAAGTGATGACAAATGGATGCAACCTCGATAAGAATACTTGATACTCATTGATGAAAGGAGAATAATTGCAGTTTCTCACGGGCAACTTTATCAACACAAGATGGACAATGATTTCAAAAAGAAAGTAAGATTGAGACACTTTGAACTGGGACAATTGGTGTTGAAACGATTATTCCCGCACCACGATGAAGGTATGGGAAAGTTTGCGCCTAACTGGAAAGGACCTTATATGGTTCACTGAGTACTGACTGGAGGATCTTTGATTCGGGCAGAATTGGATGGTAAGATATTGTAACACCTCGGTATTTGAAAAGCTAAAAAAATTAGAAAGAACTAATTTGGAAAGAGCCAAATCTAAAAAATTTCAAGTTATGCTTAAGTTGTGAGTTTTGGGTCAACTTCAAACGACCATAGCATTCAGTACAAAATGACTTAGGTAGCCCATAAGATATCAAATGAAAGTTCTTGAAATCCTCTTTGCAACTCCACCGAGTTTGCTAACTTTTGAGATCGTATGAGGAAGATATACATGTTTGAAGTCAAACTCTCTAATAAAGGAAAGTTACCCAAAAATGTAAGGGGTATTTTGGTCTTTTCCTTACCCCCATCAGATTAAAACGAATTATAGTAATATCTAGGGGTCTAAACTTATTTGGTTCAGTTTTCACAATGCTAATATACGCTTAGGGTTTTAGAAAAGAGTTCAAGAAGAGAAAAAAGGAGAAAGGAAGGAAGATTCAAGGCGCTCATAACGTTTTATTGCGACTCGAGGATTGTTTCATCAAGGGTTTGATCCCTAAGAGGTATCTAAAGTTATCATATTGTTGGACTAGTTCTTCCTCATGCCCTATATCTACTTTCAGATTAGTAAAAGAGAAATCTGGGAATCTACCCCAAGATTTGAGTATTCTTGAGATGAGTTAATTTTGAGTTCTTGAGTTTCTATCTCTTTTTGAAATTCTACTCCTAATTATTGAATTGCTATATGGTATGCCTTAACATTATTGACTCATCTTGTTTGTATGCTATCACCAACCGTAGAGAATTAAACTTCGATATAGATATCATCCCTGATACTCTTCCTTTCTCTATTCCTCCATATAGAATGGCTCCATCTAAGTTGAAAGAGTTAAAAGAGCAATTGAAATACCTTCTTGAGAAAGGCTTCATTCGACCAAGTGTCTCACCTTGGGCGCTCCGATCTTATTTGTGATGATGACTGATAATTCTCTTAGAATGTGTATATATTACCGTCAATTCAACTCATCCTGTTTGTATGTTATCACCAACCGCAGAGAAATAGACTTCGATATAGATATTATCCCTGATACTCTTCCTATCTCTATTCCTCCATATTGAATGGCTCCATTTGAGTTGAAAGAGTTAAAAGAGCAATTGAAATACCTTCTTGAGAAAGGCTTGATTTGACCAAGTGTCTCACCTTGGGGTGCTCCGGTCTTATTTGTGATGAAGATGGATAATTCTCTTAGATTGTGTATAGATTACCGTCAATTGAACAAGGTTACTATCAAGAATAAGTATCCTGCTCTAAGAATTGATGATCTTTTCAATCAACATTAGGATGCCACCTATTTTTCGAAGATAGACCTCATATTAGTCTATAATAAATTGAGGGAAAGAGAAAGTGATATTCCATAGACTGCATTCAGGGTCGGCTATGTTCATTATGAGTATCTAGTTATGTCATTTGGGTTATCTAATGCTCTTGTAGCATTCATGGATCTTATGAATAGAGTGTTCAAGCCCTATCTAGATATGTTTGTTATTATGTTTATCAATGACATTTTAATTTATTCGAGGAATGAGGAAGATCATAATAGTCATCTCAGAATAGTTCTTCAAACTCTCAAGGATAGAGAGTTGTATGCTAAATTCTCTAAGTGTGAACTTTGGCTTGAGTCTGTGGCATGTTTAGGTCATATTAATTCTGGTGATAGGATTCAAGTTGACACTCAAAAAACTGAGGCAGTACCGAGTTGGCCTAGATCCACATCACCAACAAATATTAGGAGCTTCTTGGGATTGACTGGTTATTATAGGAAGTTTGTCGAGGGGTTTTCATCTATTTGATCCCCGTTGACTAAGTTGACTCTATAAACAACAAAGTTTCAATGGTCTAAAGCTTGTTAGAAGAGCTTTCAGGAATTGAAAATTAGGTTGACTACTGCCCCAGCATTGACCTTACCAAAAAGTACACAAGGTTTTGTGGTATATTGTGATGCGTACAGAGTTGGAATGGGTTGTGTATTGATGCAAAATGGGAAAGTTATAGCTTATGCCTCCAGACAGCTTAAGATTCATGGGAGGAATTACCCAACCCATGATTTATAGTTAGATGCGACAGTGTTTACTTTGAAAATATGGCATCACTATCTTTATGTTGTTCATGTGGATGTGTTCACCGATCACAAGAGTCTTCAGTATGTGTTCAATCATAAAGATTTTAATCTCAGACAGAGGAGGTGATTGGAGTTACTCAAGGGTTATGATATAAGTATTCTCTATTGCCCGGGTAATTCTAATGTTGTTGCTGGTGCTTTGAGCAGATTGTATATGGGTAGTCCCGTCCATGTTGAGGAAGACAAGAAAGAGTTAGCTAAAGATGTGCACAAACTTACACTATTAGGGGTCCGGTTAATGGATTCCAATGAAGGAGGAGTAGTGGTGATGAATGGGGTTGAATCATCATTAGTGTCTGAAGATTAGGAGAAACAAGATCAAGACCCTATTTTGCTTGAATTAAAGGCAAATTTTTATAAGCAAAAAGTCATGGCGTTTGAACAAGGGGGAGATGGAGTATTGAGGTATCAAGGTAGATTGTGTGTACCCAAGGTGGATGAAATTCAAGAGAGGATTATGGAAGAAGATCATAGTTCAAAATACTCAATCTATTCGGGTTCCACAAAGATGTATCGTGACTTGAGAGGAGTCTTTCGGTGGAGTAGTATGAACATGGGTATTGCAGAGTTCGTTGCTAAGTACCTGAATTGTTAACAAGTCAATGTAGACCACCAGAGGCCCGGTGGTATGGCTCAGAAGATAAATATTCTAGAATTAAAGTGAGAGATAATCAATATGGATTTTATTACCGGTTTACCACGGTCTCATAAGTAGAATGATTCGATTTTGGTGATTGTAGATCATATGAAAAAAATCAACCCATTTCTTACAACTAAAGACTCTTATTCAGTAGAGGACTATGCTAAGTTATATATTCAAGAGGTAGTCAAACTTCATAGAGTTCTGGTGTCCATCATTTTCAGATAGAGGTGAACAATTCACGACACAATTCTGGAAGCCTTTCCCTGAAGGTTTGGGTTCAAAGGTAAATTTTAGTACTGCGTTCCATCCTCAGACTGATGGTCAAGCAGAGCACACAATTCAGGTTTTAGAGGATATGTTGAGGGCGTGTGTGATCAATTTCAAGGGTAATTGGGATGATCACTTACCTCTCATTTAGTTTGCTTACAACAACAACTATCACTCTAGCATCTTGGTTCCTTATGAGGCTCTTTATGGGAGAAGATGTAGATCTCCTATTGGATGATTTGAGTTTGGTGAAGATGGGTTGATAGGACCAGACTTGGTTCATCAATCTATGGAGAAAGTGAAGATCATTCAAGAACGGTTGAAAACAATGCAGAGTTATCAGAAATCCTATACTGATGTTAGGAGAAGAGACCTAGAGTTTGAGGTTGATTATTGGGTTTATTTGAAGGTTTCACACATGAAGGGTGTTATGAGGTTTTG
The DNA here is from genome assembly GCA_036250505.1 of Solanum acaule. NCBI lineage: Eukaryota > Viridiplantae > Streptophyta > Magnoliopsida > Solanales > Solanaceae > Solanum > Solanum acaule. Next base: position 34,820 of record JAJOOR010003750.1, on the reverse strand, counting down.
CAAGAAGGGGAAGCTTAGTCCCCGATATATTGGTCCTTATAGGATATACAAGAGGATTGGCAACGTAGCCTATGATTTGGAGCTACCATCAGAGTTAGTAGCAGTCCATTCGGTATTCCACATTTAAATGCTGAAGAAGTGTATGGGTGATCCTTTGCTTATGATACCGACTGAAGATATTGGTATTAAGGACAACCGATCTTATGAGGATATTCTCAAATACTTGATCGTCAGGTTCCCAAGTTGAGGACCAAGGAGTTTGCATTAGTCAAGGTCTTATGGAGTAATCAGTCTGTTGAGGAAGATACTTGGTAGGCTGAGGAGGATATGAAGAAGAGATACCCACATCTCTTTGCGTCTAGATATATCTCAAATTAAGGTACTAGTCCTTTTCTTGGAATTTATTTTAGTTGAAATATAGTGTTACTTTGCATATTGAGTGCTTGAGCTGGGTGTTAGATGTTACCACCCTTAGTCTACTTAGAGTAATCTCATTCGAGGAAGAATGTTCCGAAGAAGGATATATTGTAACATCTTGGTATTTGAAGGAGCTAAAAAAATTAGAAAGAACTAATTTGGAAAGAGTAAAATCTGAAAATTTTCAAGTTATGCTTAAGTTATGAGTTTTGGGTCAACTTCAAATGACCATAACTTTCAGTACAGGATGATTTGAGAGGCCCATAATATATCAAATAAAAGGTCTTAGAATCCTCTGTCCAATGCCACCAAGTTTGCTAATTTTTGAGCTTGTATGAAGGAGATATGCCCGTTTGAAATCAGGCTGCCCAATTATGGAAAGTTACCCAAAAATATGAGGGGTATTTTTGTCTTTTCCTTAACCCATCAGCTTAAAATGAATTGGAATATATAGGGGTCGAAACTGATTTGGTTCATTTTTCACAATCCTAATTTATGCTTCGGGTTTTAGAAAAGATTTCAAGAAGGGAAAAGAGGAGAAAAAAGGGAAGATTCATGGAGTTCCTCAACTTTTCATGCGATTCGAGGATTGTTTCGCCAATGGTTTGACCCTTCAGAGGGATCTAAGGTTATCATAGTGTTGCACAGTTTGTCCTCACGCCATACATCTACTTTTAGATCAGTAAAAGAGAAATCTAAGATTCTACCCCTAGATTTGAGTATTATTGAGTTCTGAATTCCTATTTCTTTTTTGAAATTTTACACCTAATTATTGAATTGCTATATGTTATGTATTAACATTATTAATTTGAGTCGTTCATGTCCATAATTCTGCATGGACCCTATGAATTGAATTACAAAAATTTGAGAAGCTTTTTAAAGCCAGCACTTGAGTTTTAAACTAAGTTTTTTTAAGGAAGTAAAGCTGAGATTTGAGAAAAAGTTGTATTCATGAGCTTCTATATGGTTGTTGAGGTCCTCAAGTTGAGTCGTTCATGCCCATAATTCCGCATGAACCCTTCAAATTGAGTTATAAGTCTTGAGAGTCTTTGAAGACTAAACATTGTGTTTTAGACTGAGTTTTGGGAAATAGTTTAAAGGTTCTATTTAATAAAGACTTAAGAGTTTCTAATGTTATTTTATTCATATATATATATATTCATATACATATGTAACTATGTTACTTATTGGACTTGAAAGATAAGTTCATAACTGTGTGTTTTCGAGAAGGTAAACATGTCTCATGTTTGAAAAGTAATTCAAGTAATGTAAGAAGTCCATTCTTTGTAATGGGTGAATTGAGAACAAAGTTATACTAATTATTTTGGTAATTGTATAGAGCACCGAGTTGGGTTCGAGTCTTTTATGATTCGGAAGTCCCACTGAACTACGTAGCCATAGTAGGATAGGATAGGATTGATTCTTCATGCGACTCCTCACTACCTCTGAGAAGGCTAATTAGATGGATCCATAGTCACAATATCATATGATACCCCGATAGAGTATAGGATTGCCCTATAAACGTGAGGCGAAACGTTGTATCTGTACTAGGCTCATAGTAATGGTTGTCGATTAGAGAAAACTACCCACAAGTAAAGTATATGATTTTCATGTTGCTTTCATTGTATATTATATTGTAAAGCTTAAATGGTTTTCTTCACCTCATATTCATGTATTAATCTAGTTATGTTGTTTCAGTCCTTCAAATCCAGATTATTGTTTACTCTAACCTTTTAATGTACCAGTACATTCAATGTGATGATATCATTCGACCTGCATCATTTCATGATGAAAATACATGTATTCATGATCATCAACAGGCAAATCCTTGAGATCGTTATCCACTCGCAGACAACATTTGGTAAGGCCTCATTTCTTTCAGAGGACTCCATTTCATTTTAGTTAGTAGCTCTAGGAGGTGTCGTGGGTCCTTTCTCGACATCTATCTCACATTGTTAGAGTCCTCTAGACATATTGAGTAGATGTTTTCCATTTTTTTCTCAGGATGTTCTGTTTAACTCATGGTTCATGTTAAGTATTTTGCAAAGAAAATATTTTGAGACTTTCTTAAATGTTCAATTGTTGACCTATTTAAGCTTCCACATATTGTTTAATGTCATGTAAGTCATGTAGCCAGGCCAAGGTTTCTCTTCGGGATCAGAAAAGGTTCTCGAGTGTCGGCCACGCCTAGGGTGTAGGCTTGGGGCGTGACAGATATGGCCGAAAGAAATAAATGCAGATGGGGTTAAGAGATACTACATCTTGAAGTTTATATTTAATTTTCATGTAGTCTTTTTTCATGTATTAGAACTATGTCTTGTCCTTATTCACATGGTGGGATACGTAGGAAATCCACATCGGATTTGGGTGCAACAACTGATGAAAAATTATTGATGTATTCTTGGTTAAGATTGGGTCGGATATAGTTTTCTGGAGAGTTAAAAGTTTGGTGCAATGGAGATTGAGGCAATTAATTAGGAAGTGTTATGTATTCAACATAATGGACTTTTTACAATTCACTTGCCTATTTGGTAAAAAACTACTATTAATTAAATACTCAGAAATTGAGCTCTTCTTAAGGGAAAGAGTAGAACATGTCTTTCGTTGAGATTCATGACAGTCAGAATTTGAGAATTGAGGATACGAGTTTCTCTGCGTTTACTTGTCGGTGATGGAATATGCAAATGTATTAAGTAACTAGTGTCAGGGAAAGAATATATAAAACACACACAAATTTTCTCCCGTTAAAAGTGGAAAACAAAATAAAGAGATTTGTGTGATTGTATTACTAACACATGAATAGATGCCTCTCTAGCAGTTACGTGCTGTCAAATAGGTTTATCCTTATACCCTGTCTGTCACGACCTAGGGGTACCCCTTAGATGTAACATGGCGTATATAACCCCGAAGGACCCCATACAATCCACTTAGCTTTCATTGCATAATAAATAGAACAATAAGAGTAGAACAATAGTCCAAGTCCAAATCATTTTATAAAATAAAAGCGAAATTCTAAAACAGTTTTCTCGTCATAGCCATCTAATACCATATAATGAAATTGGGACTAGCCCATATATCATTTCCAAAATAGAAATACATGAAATAAAGTGAAACAATAAAACTCCGTCCTCGAAGCATGGTGACTCACCAAAGCTCGGAAGTCCCTAACTCGATCACTAGCCATGAAATAGAGAAACCTGACTGTCGGACCCTACATTTGGGGAAATGTAGGCAAGAGTATGCATTACTACAAAACAATGTACCAAGTATATAGCCATGTATAAAACATTTAAATCATGCTAAAAGGGACATTTGATTTCATGACATGCAATTAACCAAGCTAAAAACATGATAACATAGTTAGAAAACATAAGTCATAAATCATGGTCAATGAAAGCTAACATCATCTTTAAAACCTTTGAACTCATTTGTGATACATCTTGAAGTAACCTTAGTTCATTATTAATGAGGGAAATTAACCTTAACCGACATAGAGACCATGTGAGCTATAACGTGATCCCCTTGCGTCTCCCATACTAAAAACGGTTGTCCTACTTTTCAAGGTAAGGACCGTAAATCTGAGCTAAAGTGCATCCACAAGCTAATGTCTATCTAGACAATCATCCTATGGGGGCACATAGCTAAGGGATAAAGAGATTGCTTCTAGAAACCCGAACTCTACAAACGGGAAAGCTTCCATCTCAATATCCTCTCCGCGCAATGCATAAATCCCACGGAAGTCATTTCTTCTTCTTCTTATTATCCATCGAAAGGCACGTCATCTTGCCAATCCAAGCTAAGTCATCATCCATGGAAATGTATCTCTCAATAACAAATCCTAGCTAGGTTCATTAGGATAGCTTTTAATCTATGATTCAATTAGGTGAGAAAACTTTTCTAACTTAGAATACTTTGTTATGTGAGAAAACCTTTCACATCTAGATCTTATGTGAACATCAGAAAATCCATTCAATAACACATCATAATCATTGGTACTTTACTCTCAAAGCGCAATTAAAATATTTGCATAGATTTCACAAAACAATGCATAAGTCTATAATTCACCTCTTGAGGTTCAAAACCCACTTTCAATAATCAACATTTAGAAAATATGAATTAGATATGGATTTCATTATAACTTCATGTAAATCTAGAATTAGATGCTTAATTTCATAAACAACTTCCTTTAAAATAAAATTCCACATCAGATGATTCATAACTTGAAGACATGGGGATTACATCGGTTCATGGGGAAATCATCATAAAATCATACTATTTCATCAAATCATGCATAAGAGATCACAATTTAATCATTTACATCAATAATAAAAAGAACCCATGATAATTGAAGAAAACCCTAACTTAATTAGGGAATTCTACCTTCAGAATTAGAGGAATTTGGGAACTCCATGAATGGAAAGAATCCATGGATGAAAACTATCATACCTTGAATCCAAATGTTAGCCTTCAATGAAGGAATTGAAACCTTGACTTGAAACCCTAGGTTGAATCCTTCTTCTTCTACAAGTTTCTAGAGAGAGAAATATTTTTGAGAGGAGAATTGATCTTCTTTTGTGATTTTGGAAGAATGAAGTTAATGGGCTAAATTGGGGGTTGAAAATACTCATATATGGGTCTTAGTGAAGGTCAAAACGACCTAGTATAGGAGTTCATTAATTAAGAAAAGACCCAATTACCCGTGAAAATAACTGCTAACTGCCCAACGACGGACCCCATTTGACAGACCGTGGACTGACCCACGGCCCGTCCTGGTGGACCGTCGTTGGTCGTCAGAAAGTTGGGAATTCGAGGTCTGACATAAGACTCCTGGACCACAGACCGTGGACCCACCAATGCTCCAATCGTGGTTCCTACTTTGACAGCTTTGCTTGTGGCCTATCCACGGACTCACCTACGGTCCGTGGTTCAACCCACGGGCCGTGGTTGGCCTTCGTGGATGGAACCTAGGTTCCTTAAAATCTGCTATTGTGCCCTCTTTCAGATCCAAGTGTTACAATATCTCCTCATTGGGATCATTCATCTTCGAATGAGATTCAAACTGGTTCTAAAAGTTTAGGAGAGGAACTAACAGCCCAACCTACAATGCAACTTCATCTTAATGTATTTAACCAATGAGGATCTATCGACTCCAAGATACGACATTCTCAAAACATCATCAGAGGGTTGAAACTAACTCTAACAACCCATCATGCATGCAATGCACATATACAAGGAGAAAACATCAACTCCAAGCTAAACATACTAAATGCATCATAAGGAATTAGGAACTACGTCTAGCAACCCAATATGCATGAATTTTCAAAATTACTCATTTTCAAGAAGGAACTACCTTCTCCATGCTAAAAGCATGTTCAACACAATCTCTTAGAGCCCATATACAATTCGTTCTCAAAAAGCATAGCAAAACCATGTTCATCAATTCATCTCATGAAGTCTATTGGCAACTCATACTCAATGCACAACAACATGAGGAAAATCAATCATGCAAACTCATTTTCTTTCAAAACCCAAGTTTTCATGAACATATAGGCGAAATTGTCTGATGGACCCTTTAGACTTGTATGCGTTTATATTCTGAACCCTCATACTTAACACTTTGTCAACTAAACCCTTAAACTCATTAAAACACAATACTTTAAACACTTTTCTCATCAGATCATTGTGTGTGTAATCCAGCCACTTACATGTGTAATTCCATGTCATTTTCCAATGACACGTAAGAAATTAAATATTAAGAAAATAAAAAAAATATTTAACTTTTGGAAATTTTTGAATAACTATGTTCTTCAACCTTCATATATGCTCACAATTTGAGCACCAAATTCATGTCAAATAGATGAATATTTCTTTATTTGACTTGAAATTTCAACTAGAAGTTCATAAACACAAAACCTTCTAGCCACAATCACAAATTTTAATTAATTTTATAAATTCTTAAGACCCATTTGTTGTTCATCAAGTTTTCTCAAACTTATCCACGGAGTTTTCAACTTTTTCAATACCCACCATCGCTCTTTACGTTAATCCTTATCATACCTTCTCTTTAAATCCAACACAAATAATGGTTTCAACTTTTAAAATAAAAAAACATTAAACTTTTAGATAAAGGGGACTGAAAAGAGAAATTAGGTGCAAGGTTTGATTTGTTTCAAAGAGGATAGTGGATTGAAGAAGAAGAAGAAGAAGAAGAAGCAGAAGAAGATGAAGAAAAAAGTATATGTTGGGTGATTTCGAAGAAAAAAAAATAGAATGGATGTGGTGGGTGATTTTGTTGAAGAAGAAGAGAAGAAAGTTTATGGTTATGGGTGGGAAGAGTGGTGGAGAAGAAGAGACATTGGGGTGGGGGGGTGGGGGGTAGAGGGTTAATGAAGAAATATTATTTTTTAATTAAAAAAATATTGTTTTCCAAAAATAAAAATGTTTTTAAATAGAAAATAGTGTAATGATGCTTTTGGAAGCGAGTGCATTTACACATTTTTCCAACTCAGCAATAATTATGTCACATAGGTTTGGTCAATGGTTAGAGGGGTTTCAAATATTGTGTTTTAATAAGTTTAACCAGTTGACAAAGTATAAAGTAAGAAGGTTTAGAATACAAACTCATACAAGTATAATGGTCTATCAGACCATTTTGCCTTAACATATATACAATAAGGAAAGCATGGAAACACATAAAACACATGACTCCAAAACAAAGGACAAACCAAGAGGAACTATGTACCTCAAGCTAGAGTAGGAGTAGAATAAAAGAGATGAGGATATTAGGACATCATATCGGCCTCGGCCTCCCAAGTAGCACCCTCAACTAACTGATTCCTCCACAATACTTTCACGAAATCTATTTCCTTATTTCTCAACTTCTTGATTTGCCGGTCTAGAATATCAACCAAAATATCCTCATAAGAAAGATTCTCCTTGACTCCCAAACCTTCTAAGGAAAGTATGGATGTTGGATCTCCAACACATATCTTCAACACAGAGATATGGAAAACTCGATGCACTGTTGCCAACTCATTTGGCAAATCATACTCATAAGCAACTGTACAAACACGCCTTAAAATTTGAATGCTGGATCTCCAACACATATCTTCAATATAGACACACGGAAAACGGAATGCACTGATGCCAACTCATTTAGCAAATCATACTCATAAGCAACTCTACCAACACATCTTAAATTCTGATATGGGCCTACATACATAGGACTAAGCTTTCCTTTCTTACCAAACCTAATTACACCCTTCATGGGTGAAATTTTCAAGTAAACCCAATCATGAACATCAAACTCAAGATTTTTTCTTCTCACATCGGCATATGACTTTTGCCGAATTTGTGCCATTTTCAACCTTTCCCTTATAAGCCAAACTTTCTCTATGGCCTCATATAGCAATTCGATACCTATTAGGGCAACTTCACCAACATCAAACCAACCTATAGGGTATCTACACCACCTACCTTACGAGGCCTCAAATGGATCCATATCGATACTCGACTGGTAGCTATTATTGTAAGCAAATTCAATCAATGGCAAATGGTCATCCCAATTACCCTTAATATCAATCACACAAGCCCTTAACATATCTTACAAAGTTTGGTTAGTATGCTCCACTTTCACATCTATTTGGAGATGAAAGGTCGTGCTAAGCTTCACTTTAGTGCCAAGACCTTTTTGGAATGACTTCCAAAACTGAGAAATGAATTGGGTACCACGATTGGAAATAATGACAAAGGCACTCCATGCAACTTTACCATCTCTCTTATGTACATCTTTGCATAGTTCTCTGCCGTATAAGAAACCTTGATGGGAAGGACATGAGCTGATTTCGTCATCTGATCTATTATCACCCAAATCCAGTCATGTTGCCGTCGGGTGCGAGGCAAACCAACAATAAAGTCCATGTTCAAGTCTTCCCATTTCCAAGTAGGAATGCCAATATCTTGGGACAAACCTCCCAGTTTTTGATGCCCAACCTTCACTTGTTGGAAATTTGGATACTTAGCCACAAATCCCACAATATCCTTCTTCATCCCATTCCACCAATAGACCTCCCGTAAATCACAGAACATCTTAGTGGCTCCCGGGTGAATGGAATATCACGAACTATGGGCGACAAGATTTGTTCCCTTAAGTCATCAACATTCGGAACACATAAATGATCTTGATATCTAAGCACACATTCTCTCCCTTAGGAGAAAGCCTCAACAGATTTCTTAAGAACCGCTTCTTTCAATTCTACCAAAATTGGATCAAGACCTTTCTTGGCTTTCACATCCACCACAAAAGACTATTCGGAACCATTGTGAACCATAACACCACCTTTGGTGGAGTCCGCTAGTTAAACACCTAATCGGGCCAATCTATGAACATCTCGAGCCAACTCTTTCTTTTCTTCTTCAATATGAGCTACACTACCCACAAATAACCTACTAAGAGCATCCGCCACCACATTTGCCTTACCGGGGTGATAGATAACACTTATATCATAATCTTTTAATAACTCAAGCCACCTTTTTTGGCGAAGATTTAGATCTTTCTGAATAAAGACATATTGCAAACTCTTGTGGTCAGTAAACACATCTACATGAACTCCACACAAGTAGTGCCCCAAAATATTTAAGGCAAAAATAACTGCTGTTAGTTCTAGGTCATGTGTGGGATAATTCTTCTCATTAATCTTATGTTACCTTGAGGCATAGACAATAACTTTTCCATTTTGCATAAGCACACATCCTAACCCAATTCTTGAGGCATCACAATAAACAACAAAGCAATCCGTCCCTTCTGGTAAACTCAACACTAGAGTGGAGGTAAGCCTATCTTTCAACTCTTGAAAACTATTTCCACATAATTTGGACCATATGAACTTAGCTTTCTTTTGAGTCAACGTCGTCAAAGGAGAGGCAATTGTAGAATATCCCTCCACAAACCTTCTATGATAACTTGCTAAACCCAGGAAACTTCTAATATCTGAAGGAATAAGGGCATCTCCAACCCTACACTCTATTTTACTCTCCAAATATAGAGTTCTCTATGTTTTCAGACAACCAACTCCAACCCAATTCTGTATTTTACTCTCTAAAAAAGAATCTTCTTCTCTCTCCTCAATATTATATTATTATTTCTATTTCATTTTTGTTTTCGTATTCCATAATATATATCTTTTCTTTCTTTTTTTCCGAATAATCATGCTATATAATTTCATGTAATATACAATTTTAATTTTTTCAAATATTTTATTTAATATTAAATTATATTTTATTCTAAATTTATGAAGAACAACTACGAATAATAGAAAAAAGAAATCAACAAGCACAACTACAATCACAACCACAACTTCTCTAAATCATACACCAATTCCTTTTCCGAATATTGTTAAATCTAGAAACGACCTACGGGATTACTAAATTATTGTTGTGATTTTTAAAATTATTATGTCATGCATTATATTGTTTTGTTATCTTGTATTTAAATTATTATGTTATGTATTATATTTTTAGATTAATTTTTTTATCTCATCACTTAAATTTTGTGCATTCTTCATAGTGGAAATTAATAATAACATCAAATTTTATCACAAAGTGTTGAAAATTTAAAAAAAAATTTAAAATATTATTAATTCGAGATGAAAGTAGTATATATAAAATAAAATATTTTTTAAAATGTTATACTACACTTAATTTTTTTTGTAAATATTAGAGATTTAATTAATAGCCTTATATGAAAAATAATATGTTAATTAGAAAATAGTAGAAATAATAATTGAGTATTCAAAAAGTGAATAGAGAGTACGAATAGTAGTTCTCCAAATTTGGAGAACTACTATTCACCTCTCTATAATTGGAGAGTAGAGGGTAAAATAGAGAGTGGTTGGAGAGGACATTCTCTATTTTACACTCCAAATATAGAGAATGAAGAGTAAAATAGAGTAGAGTTGGAGATGGTCTTAGAGGTCTATACCAACTCTTGACTGGATCCGTCTTCTTAGGATCTACATCAATACCCTTACTTGAAACAATATCGTCAAGGAAAGCTATAGACCTTATTCAAAATTCACATTTGCTAAACTTTGAAAAAAGTTGTTGGTCCTTAAGAATTTGCAACACGATCCTCAAATGATCAATATTCTCATTCTCACTCCTTGAATAGATCAAGATATCATCAATGAACACAATCACAAACATGCCAAGGTATTGCCTAAACACCCTATTCATCAAATCCATAAATGCCGCCAAACCATTAGTCTAACCAAATGACATTACCGAAAACTCATAATGATCATACCGAGTTCAAAAAGCCGTCTTCATAATGTCATCTTCCTTCACTCTCAATTGGTGAAAACCCGGCCGAAGATCAATCTTAGAGAAACAACTTGCTCCATGAAGTTGATCAAATAAATCATCTATCCTCGGAAGAGGATACTTGTTCTTACTGGTCACCTTGTTCAAATGACAATAGTCAATACACATATGAAGAGAACCATTTTTCTTTCTAACAAACAAAAATGGAGTACCCTATGGAGAGATACTCGGTCGGATGAAACCCTTATCCAACAAATCCTTAAATTATTCTTTCAACTCCTTAAGTTCTGCCGAAGCCATATGGTAAGGAGGAATAGAAATAGGTTGTGTATCTAGGAGAAGGTCAATACCGAAGTATATTTCCCATTTGGGAGGAATACCAGGTAAGTCATCTGGAAACACTTCCAGAAACTCATTTACAACGGGCACCGACTCGAGAGTAGGGGTCTTGGAATCTACATCCTCATCCTAATTAGATGGTAAATGCAACCCTTAGAAATCATCTTTCTAGTTCTAAGACAAGAGACAAACTGACCCTTAGGCATAGAATTTCCCCCCTTCCACTCTAGGATAGGCTCATTCAGAAACTGAAACTTGACTACACGAGTTCTACAATCAATAGAAACATAACATGAGTGCAGCCAATCCATACCAAGAATAACATCAAAGTCTAGCATTTCAAGCTCTACCAAGTCAACAAGAGTAACTCTATGGGACAAAGAATGGAACACTTTCTATAGACCCTCTTAACCACAATAGAATCACCAACAGGAGTAGAGATAGAAAACGGATCCAATAACACATCCGGAAGAACATCAAGCCTCATAGCCACATATGGCGTCACAAAAGACAAGGTAGAACCGAGATCAAGTAAAGCATAAACATAAAGTTGTAAAACTTTCAACTTACAGATAATCACATCTGCAGAACCCACTTGTTTATCTCGAGTCTAAAGTGCATATAATCAATTTTTCTTAGGAGCACCCACACCACTAGTAGTATATTGCTTGTTCTCTCTTCCTTCAGAAGCAAGCATTGGAAAATTCCTCATTTTGTGATACTTTTACCACAACTAAAGCAACCATCCGTGCTGGCCAGGCACTTACCCTCGTGCTTGCTTCCACACCTAGTACAAGTAGACATGGGCAATGAAGATCAACTACCACTTCCTCCTTGAGATTTAGTAGGAGCATTTTAGGAACCTTGACTGGGAAACTTTTGTCGAAATCTAGATTGATCATGTCCATCAGACCTTGCATGAGAGAAATTACCATCACCGGTCTTTGCCCTCTTCACTTCTCTAGACTTTTCCTTGAGTTTCATTTCCTCAATCCGTTATGCATGAACCATGAAACGATACATGTCCATGTCATTAATAAGAATGGTGGTACGACACTCTTTAACCACCATTTCGGACATACCCGAAAAGAACTTACTAATCCTTGCCCTTGAATCAACAACCATTGTTGGAGCACATTTACACAATTGACTGAACTTTAGAGCATACTCCCTCACACTCATACTTCCTTGACGAAGGTCAATAAACTCAAGCACCTTAGCCTCCCTAACTTCAAGGGAAAAAAACCTATCAAAAAAAGCAGCCTTCAACTTCCCCTAATTTAGAGGACCCGCATCATCTAGTCTCCCTTTTTTCCATTGGTTGTACAAAATTTGAGCCACACCCTTAAGTTGATAAGTGGCCAACTCCGCCTTTTCCACCGACGTAACTCCCATGATCATAAACCTTGTAGACCTCATCAATGAACTCTTGAGGATCTTCCTCAACCTTAGAACCATGAAACTTCATAGGATTCATCCCAGTGCATTCCCTCACTCTAGATGCCGACTTACCCATATTTTGGTTTGCGGGAACCGCAACCTCCCTATGGGCTTGGGTCGTCACATCTTGATCCAACACCTAAAAAGCAACCCTAAACTCCGTATTAGTCACTTGTTCGGCCAAAGGATCGACCAGAACATGAGGAGCTTGGGGAGGATTTTCTTGTTCCACATTCTCCCTCACATTCCTTCTAGCATAATCTCTTCGAGTAGTCATATCATGTACAACATCAGTTAAGGATTAGGAGAGAGACCTTATAGAGTTAAAATCTATTGCACGACTTTAAAGTAATGAAAGAAGTGGAGTTTTCTAATCATTATGTAGCCTCTCATTCATAAATACAGAGTGCTTCACACTCATGAACAATATTGTACTAGATGTGGCTTATGAGACATCCTAGGACCATTCTAAACATTGTGCTCTGATTACCATGTTTGTCACGACCCAGGGGTACCACCTAGATGTAACATGGTGTATAGAACCCCGAAAGACCCCATACAAGCCACTTAGTTTTCATAAAATAAGAAATATAATAATAAGATTAAAACAATAGTCCAACTCCAAATCATTTAACATTTGTCTCGTCATAACCATCTAATACAATAGAATGAAATTGGGACTATCCCATACATCATTTCTAAAATAGAAATACATGAAAGAAAGTGAAAGAATAAAACTTAATCGTCGAAGCATGAGGACTCACCAAAGCTCAGAAATCTCGAACTTGATCACTAGCCACGAAAGTGAGAAACCTAACTGTCGAACCCGACATTTGAGGAAATGTAGGCAAAAGTATGTGTTAAAACAAAACAATGTACCAATTATGATAGCCATGCATAAAATATTTAAATCATGCTAAAAGGGACATTTCATTTCATGACATTCAATTGACCAAGCTAAAAACATGATAAGAGAGTTAGAAAACATAAGTCATAAATCATGGTCAATGCAAGATAACATCATCTTTAAAAAATTTGAACTCATATGTGATACTTCTTGAAGTAACCTTAGTTCATTATTAATGTGAGGGATTAGACCTAATCGGCATAGAGACCATGTGATCTATAACATGATACCCCGGTGTCTCCCACACCGAAAAGGGTTGTCCTACTTGCCAAGGTAAGGACCATAAATTTGAGCTAAAGTGGATACACTAGCTAATGTCTATCTAGAAAATCATCCTATGGGGGCACATAGGTAAGGGATAAGGAGATTGCTTCTCGAAACTCGACTTCTACTAACGGGAGAGCTTCCATCTAAATATCATCTCGGTGCTAAGCATAAATCCCATGGAATAGTCATTTGTTCTTGTTCTTATTATCCATGGAAAGGCACGTCATCTTGCCAATCCAAGCTAAGTCATCATCCATGGAAAGGTATCTTTCAATAACCAATCCAAGCTAGGGTCATTAGGATAACTTTTAACTTTTTATTCAATTAGGTGAGAAAACCGTTCAACCTTAGAATCCTTTGTTATGTGAAAAAACCTTTCACATCTAGATCTTATGTGTACATGAGAAAATCCATTCAGTAACACATCATAATCATTGGTACTTTACTCTCAAAGCGCCCTTAAAACATTTTCCTAGATTTCATAAGAAAATTCATAAGTCTATCATTCAGCTCTTGAGGTTCAAAATCTACTTTTAATCATCCACATTTAGAAAACATGGGTTAGATATGGATTTCATCATAAGTTCATGTACATCTCGCAATACATGCTTAATTTCATAAAACTCTTCCTTTAAGATCAAAATCCCACATCGTATGATTCATAACTTGAAGACATGGGGATTACATGGGTTCATGGGGAAATCATCATTAAATCATAGTATTTCATCAATTCATGAATAAGAGATCATAATTCAATCATTTAAATCAATAATGAAAAGAACCCATGATAATTAAAGAAAATCCTAACTCAATTGGGGAATTCTACCTTTAGAAATGGAGGAGTTTGGAAACTCCATCAATGGAAGGAATCCATGGATGAAAACTGTAACACCCCAGAAATTTTTTGAACTAAGACTCGAACCCTTCTTCGTTGTGAGTAGGAATTTAGTAAGGAATTTAAAATTTGTTAGGTGTTAAGGTCAGGTAACTAGATATAAAACCTTGAGTTCCAAAAAGAATTAAAGAAAGTTCATTCAAGTCATTCCTAAGTTCTTCTAAGTTTTGGGTCAACTTCAAACGAGCATAACTTTCCATACATGAAGAGTTAGGAGATCCATAAGATATCAAATGAAAGATCTGTGAGTCCTCTTTCCAATGCTGCCAATTTTGCTAATATTTGAGCTCGTATGAGGGAGATATTCCCTTTTTAACCTAGGCTGCCCATTTAAGGAAAGTCACCCCAAAATATGAGGGGTATTTTGGTCTTTTCCTTACACCATGAGCTTAAAATGATTTTAATAATACTTAAGGTCTAAACTGATTTCATTCAGTTTTACAAACCCTAATTACACTTTGGGTTTTGGAAAAGAGTTCAAGAAGAGAAAAGAGGAGAAAGGATGAAAAAGTTCAAGGGGTTCGTTTAAATTTCTTGCAATCTTCGAGTGGTTTTTGCCAAGGATTCGATCCTAAGAGGTATTTAAGTTTCCATTTTGATGTGTTCGTTTACCCACACACCATTCATTAGTTTCTTTTCTGAATCTATTAATATATATAGAGAAATTTAAGTTCTTGATTAGTGTTCTTGAAGGATTGTTTTCATTCTTGAATTAGGATGTGTTGATGAGTTCTTGAGAGTAAAGTTAGGAGTTTGAAAGTTGTGTTTGAGTAGATTTTCGTGTACTTATGTTTTGTATTGGAATTGAAGTAAGTTGGGAAGAAACCATTTGATTCTAGGTGAATTCGAGCCAAAAATTGAAGAAGAAAATTCGTCGGATAGTTCTGGGAGAGGGCTAGGGTGGCGTGCCCCTGATGCGCCAGAGGTTGAGTATTTGAGTTCAATGAAATTTATTTTAGTTTTTAAGCTTTTGTACGGTTGAGTTAGTCTTCCGCTTCTAGTCAGCCAGGATGAAGGTTCACTTTGGGATCAACAATGGTTCTTGAGTGTCGGCCACGTCCAGGGTGTGGGCTCGGTGATATACTATGATTTTATGGTATTTTTGATACATTTAACTTAGAAGTTGTGTGTGTCTAGGGCTATATTGTATGAGAAATAATATGTTTTATATCATGTTTGCATGAAATAAGCTTGGAATGCAGTTGATTGAGATGAGAGTTGAAACTATGCAGAAGGAGCCACCCACGGAGTGACCTACGGACCGTAGGTCCTTTAAAGGACTGGCGTAGGGCAAGCATAGATGGAGCATCAGGGAATTCTGACTAAGTGTGGAACTATAGAGCAACTGACGGATCGTAGGTCAACCCACAGTCCGTTCTGCATATCCGTCGATGGGTTCAGAGAGTTGATGTTCCAGTACCTCATAAAAAAATCCCAAGTATGGAGCCACAGAAGGGGACGTATGGACCATAGGTCGAGTCGTCACTTGAAGTCGCGTTCCAGAAAGCTTATTTCCTTATTTTTTTTCCTTTTTATTTAGGACTTGGTTTCTATAAATAGGGGATGTAAAACTCATTTTTAGTGGGTAGACAACATTGTTTACTTTTAGTTCTTGGTATTTTGTGGAATTAACTGGCAACTTTAGCAATTTTTATTTCCTGATTTTAGTTTATAAGATTTTCGCTTAGAATTTCAATTGGCGATTTGAGATTTCATTTACTCTAATCGTAAGTTCATGAATTATTTTTATCAAAATATAAATTGTTTTCTTTCAAGCATGAGTAGATAAATCCACAACTAGGGTTGTCGGAACCATGAGCAATTAACAAAGTATGAATTATAATTAAGTAATTCTTGAATAGTGTTTGTGCATGTATTGTTAATTCTTTTGCTTAGAAGTCTTTTTAACAGTGTGCAATGTTAGAACTCGCCTCGTTGCTACTTGTCGGACCAAGGAGGTAGTCAATGAAAAAAGAATGAACAACAGAGATTTAGTTAATGCTATCTAATGTCAATTGGTGCAAGGGTGAAAACTTAGCCATACATTGATGTGATGTCTAATCTGGGGTAATTGTAAGGGTTAGTAAAGCATACACCCATAGCCGGACCAAGGTCTGAGGTGAAATTCTCTACATGGAGGACCAATCACTTAGGGATACCTAACTTACCAAATTTCCATGTAAGTTACTAGGAAAGGATTAATATTATTAGGATTAGTGCGTTAAGAGCTTGGGGTGAACACATATACCCTAGTTCTCTCTCATTTTGATAACTCAAAGTTTGAATCTTGTCTACTTGTCACTTAATAAACAATCAATTACCTGCTTACAAAACCCCCATTTATTTACTTGCCTCGGAAATAGTTTGACTAAATGAATATAATAGTGAGGTAAGAGTAAGTATGAACCATATTCCTCGTGGGATCGACCCGAACCTACAAGTTGGGTTCTTTATTTGACAACGATCGCTTATACTTTTTTAGGGAGGTGTAATTTGAGCGTATCAAATTTTAGCAACGTTGCTGGGGAATGCAACTTTTAGATTAAACTAACTACATTTTTCAACTTTAGTCAGGTATTCCCAATTTTATGTTTTTGTTTTAGTTTTTTGTTTTCTATAGGTTTCTACCCTAGTGTATGTCATGTACACGTAGTTGAGGTGAACCATTGACCCCCTGCAATCCAGAGTTGAGTAAAGTATTGAGAAAAAATAATAGTCAAGGGGTCCATAATAATACAATCATAGAGGAGCATGAGGATGGGATGAATAATGAGAATGCTCAAGTTCATGGTGGTAATCTACTCGGAGATACATTGAGGGTACATAATCCTCAAGAACCAAGCTTGCGTGATAACTACAAGGTCGACTTCAATACAGTTGAATTAGAAGGACCTATTGTTCTCCCTTCTCTACCTCCAGGGCATACATTTGTGGTGACCAGCAGTCTTATGTAGATGCTTATAGCGAGAAGGTTCTGGTCTAGCGTCGGAGGATCTGCATGGTCACATGGCTAAATTGAGAAGTGTCTGCAAGAGTTGTGTGGGGTGACAAAATTAGATATAGATGTTATTGGGTTGAGAGTTTTCCCTCTATCATTGACTAGTGATGTTGTGATGTGGTTTTCAGATCTTCCATAAAATTCAATTCATACATGGGACCAATTGCATCGAGTGTTCATGGAAAAGTATTTCCCAGTGTCAAAGAAGCTAAACCACAAAGACAAGTTGAATAATTTTGTGGCACTACCTGGAAAGTCTGTGAGTAGTTCATGGGATAGGTTCACTGCGTTCATCAGAAGTGTTCCGAATCACCCCATAGTTGATGAGTCATTGAAGGAGTATTTCTATAGAGGGCAGGATGACAATGGAAAGGCTGTGCTAGATACTATTGCTGGAGGATCATATGGTGAGTGCACTTTTGAGGAGATCGCTGAAAAACTAGAGAAGATTTCCCGAAACAATAAGGCATGGAGCACTAGAAAAGCTAATAATGGAAGAAGCACATTTGCCATTCAAGCTGCACCAGATCAATCTAGTGATGACATTCGTGGGGAGATGGCTCATATGAGGACATAACTTTGATTGGTATTGAAGCACGTGAGTGGAAATGCAGAAAAGGTGAATGTTGTAAATTACCTAACTAGAACTCCGCCACCACTAATTGAGGATGGCTACTTTGAGGAGGATGCATATTTGGTGAATGATCAGACGAGGGGTTTCCAAACCAACGCCCAAGGTTCCATTTCGGATAATTGGTGCCAAGGTCAAGGAATCCATGGTCGGAACAATGGAAACTATAATCGAGAAGGAAACTATGACTGGGATTGGAACTACAATCGTGATAACAACTACAATTGGAACAACTATGGTAACATGAATGAGAGAGTTGGGCCCTATGTTCCACTTGGGAACAGGGAATCTAGTAATAGAGAAACTGGGGGTAGTATGCCTCGCGCTGAGGATATAATACAAAAGATGATGAAGAGGTTTGATACTACTGATCAAAATGTGAACTGAGTTGTTCGGGATTGGTTAGAAAGTTGATGGTATTGCAGTGTCGATAAATCAACTTGAAAAGTCTCGCATGCTGGTGGTAGCAAAAGCAATGCAAGGAGAGGTCGTCAAATATTATGTTTTCTTACCTTGAAGTTTATTTGAGAACCACTTTATTATACAAAATAAAATGTGTTGCTTGTTACTTGTTTTTATCTATACTTGGTTAATTATAGGAGCAAAAAATTGGGAACGCCCGTGTGCCGAAGTGAAGTTGTTTTGTCAACTTTATTGAAAAAGAGTGAAAATTATGTGAATGAAGAAGGGAATATTTTAGTGGTAAGATTCAAATATGTATTTATTTTTGTGACTGTCTAATTGGTATAGAAATGATATCTTCTTGTCCTGTTTTAACTATACTTCATTTACTCATCTTAAGTTAGGTAACTTTATCCTACACATGATTCAAAAAGGTTTTTTGACTAAATATATTTGATAGTTACATTATATACTTTATTATATGTCAAAGTTTATGATATAGTAGCATGATACTCAAATCTTAGAATTGTACCAATATCATGTAAGTGTAGGAAATTCTTTGCCTTCTCTGCATCATTTATGTACATACTAGTCCTCCTTGTGTGAATACATATTCCATATCATTGTACACCAAATAACATGTATTACCATACTATTGGATACCTTTTCTACATCCGTGGATCGTCTCTTCCTGCAGGTGCAGAGATTCTCCTTTAGGGTTAGTGATATATGTTGTCTCTCTATGGAATAGATTTTTCGTTAGAGAAACTATACCTCTCGTTCCAGTTGTAAGACAGGACCTAACTCCAGCTGAAGAAGTAGCATGAAAGAAAAATCAGTACATATAGCAGGAGGTATCAATCTCTAAGGAGGACATAAATTAGTGTAGTGTAGGCAACTCTTCCCGATAAAATAAAAAATAACCTTTGACAAAATCAATAATAGCACAAAGACTGGAATAACCATTCATAAGGGTTACATTAATGTAGTTCTCCCACATCTGTTAATGCAAAAATCAGCAGCAAATTTAGATGAGACTTGAATGTTTTCACCACTTGAATGTTTCTGTTGCTTCTAATAGTGCATAAGACAACATAGATGTTTTAGTTTTTCATTAATTGTTAATGAGTTTATTAACTATTCATTATAATTATCAACATAAGTATGAGGATATCTCATGTCTCCTATTTTATTTGTAGGATAAAATATCGGAGCATCTACATGAAGATCAAGAACATGCTGCTACTTTAGCTGTTTTGTTGAAGATATTGGCTCATCCTAACGACGTAATTGGAAAAGTGTTCGGATTTGAACATTCTGGTCGTGAGTATGGTATAGGTGGTAATGTTTGCCCTTCAGCAGCTTTTGGGATGCCTAGACATTCAATTAGTCATGCAAATGTAAGTAGTTCCAATAATCTGTCTCATCAATGTGTTGAAGACCTGGAGAAACATGTAGAAACCTTGGAAGAGAAGTTGACCGGATATGAAGAGACCAAGGAAAAGCTTGAAGAGACCAAGAAATGGCTTGCGCAAAATGAGAATCACTTGGCAACTCTTCATAGGTTTTTACAAGCTAAATTTGGTAGTGAATTTCCTACTTTCAACCTAGATTCTTCTTAGTTCAACATATATATTTACATATGGTGTTGCTTCTAACTTTTAGTATTTTGATTACATTAGCAGTTCTTGTGCTATCTTTATGATGAAACTTACATTTTGTTAGTAATATATATGATGATGAATGGATTGACAAAGTAACGATTTGTGGATTGGATTTATTAGTGTATTAGTATCAGGTTATTGTAGGGAATTAAATTAATTTCTAAAAATAAAAGAGCAAACTTTGCCACGGTTCGACCGTGGCTAATATGTACAAGGAATTATTTGTAAAATATAGGATACCTACATTCTATTAGCCACGGTTCATCCATGGCTAATTCAAAAAGTATAAATATAATTTATTTAAAGACAATTACTTTACCTATGACTTGAGCGTGGCTACATATTAGTATAATTATTGCTAAATAAATGTTACCACGAGCGCAGAAAACGTGGCTAATTTACCCACGCAGCCCGTTATGGGCACTGTAACACCTAGAAATTTTTTGAGCTAAGACTCAACTATCCTTCGTTCTAAGTAGGATTTTACGAACGAATTTAAAATTTTCTTAAGTGTTAAGGTCACTATATGTAGTACCTTGAGTTCCAAAAAGAACTAAAGAGATTTCATTAAAGTTATTCGTAAGTTCTTTATGTTTTGGGTCAACTTCAAATGATCATAACATTCAGTACATGATGAGTTAGGTGGCCCATAAGATATTTAAAGAAAGGTCTTTGAATTATCTTTCCAACAACACCAGGTTTGCTAAGTTTCGAGTTGGGATGAGTGAAATATGCCCTTTTGTAGTTAGGTTGTTCTGTTAAGGAAAGTTTCCCCGAAAATAGGAGTGGTATTTTGGTCTTTTGCTTATCCAATCAAATTTAATTCATTTTTAGTAAGTTTTTAGGGGTCTAAACTGATTTTTTTCAGTTTTATAATCATAATATACGCTTAAGGTTTTAGTTGAGAGTTCAAGAAGAGAAAAGAAGAAAAAAGAGGAGAAAAAAGGGAAGGGTTCAATGCGTTTGTCGAGATTCTTGAGTTGCGGATATTCGCCATGGTTTTGATCCCTAAGAGGTTTATAAGTTTTCATAGTGTTGGGTTCGTTCACCCACACGCCAATCATTCGTTTCTTTTACGAATTACATCCATAAGTTTGAGTATGTTGAGTTCTTGATGAGTTTTTAAAGTTCATTGTAAATCTTGTTTTGTTGGGGTTTTGATGCATTCTTGAGAAGAAAGTTAGTGATTTGAGGGTTGTTTTGAGTTGATCTGTATGTACTTAGTTTGGGTATTCAAATCTAAGTGATTTGGGAAGAAACCATTTAATTCTAGTCAAATTAAGGTCAGAAAACGAGTAGAAAAATTCGTCAGAATTGTCTTGGAGAATGGTGGGGCAACGCAGCACAGATGCTCCAGTAGGGCTGGCGTGGCGTGCAAAAATTACACCAGGATAGTGCCATTGAACTTTAGGGGTTGGCGCCCCGCTTCTAGAATGCGCCAGGGTCGCCTACCCCCATTTCTTTTCCGTCGGTTATCCGTTAAAGTCCTTTTAAAGTGTACCTTCACTCCCTTTTGATTCTAACAACTCTAAACATCTAGAAATCATTCATAACATGACTCATAACTTTTAATTCATAATTCAAATTCAAGGTAGAGTTAAGAGTTAAGCCTTGAGAGTTGTTTCGAACATTTTGAGAAAGCTCCTTTGAGATCTTTTGAGGAATCTTCTAAAAAATCAAATAACTTGTTTCAAGAAACGAGAAAGTGAGTATAAGAATGAGGAGAATGTATTCACGAGTCTACATTATCATCATAAGATCCTTTATATCATGAATCATAACTCTTGAATTCATAATTCAAATTCAAGAGAGAGTTAAGAGTAGTGTTCAAGAAAGTCTTTCAGTGCAATTGTTAATCCTTTGAGACAACTATCGATTTGAACTAAGTTTTCAGGAAGTAAGTATGAGAATGAGAAGAGTCATATGCATGAGTTCCATATTGTTATGTAGTCCCTCGAGTCGAGTCGTTCATACACATAAATTCCACATGAACCTTGCAATTTGAACATTCTTGAGATGAGTAGTATCATGAAGTCCTTGAGTTATTTATTCATGCCCATAATTTTGCATGAACCCTCTTAGTTGAGCATTCTTGAAATGAGTTGTATCATTGAAGTTCTTGAGTTCTGGAGTTGTTGAGTTCGAAGTATTGAATTCTATGCATAGTTATTGAAAACCTTAAATTGAGTCGTTCATGTCCATAATTCGGCATGTACCCTATTTTAAGAAGTTTTTTTTTACAAATTGTTTTAAAACTTATTTTAAAGACTTGAGCAGTTGAGTTTGAGGAAGAGTAGAGTTGAGTTCATTTTCTTTAAAATGATATATGGGAACTAAGTATTACTAAGAGTAATGATTTCACATTTAAAAGAGGAGGAAAGTGAGATTTGCAAAAGAGTTTTGAGCAGTTGAGTACCATCTCTTTTTTGAGTAATAATCTCAAAACATAAAAAGAGTTATGTTTTTAAACATATGAGCTAGTTATATTTTGGGAGTAGTATTGAGCACCGATATGGGGGAGAATTTAGACAAGTCACAGCCCCCAAGAACCATGTAGCCAACATGGGTAGAAAGGGTCATACTTTTTAGATGAATCCTTAATGTTTTTTAGCATAGACTAGTGGATCCACTTAGTTGAGGATTTCTATACCCCGGCAAGGTATAGGACCGTTCTGACAGTGTGGCGTTGTATCATCACAGAGCTCATAGTGATGGTTGTCGGTTAGAGAATCTCCCAACAAATAGTTTATATTGTATTTTTACATTGAACTGATATATTGTTCTATTCTTCAATGAATTGATTCGTTATGTACTATTTTAAATGCTTTATATAAAATACATCGTTATTGTTGTTATATTTATGTATTGAGTGGAGTATCCATGAATTGAGTTGAGCCGAGGTGAGTATGTTTCATTTTTATCAGTTCAAGCTTGTTAGTTATGTTCAGTGTTCCCTTTACATACTCGTACAATCAATGTATTGATTCTATTTGGCCTACATCATTTCATTATGCAGATACAAGTAACTAGGGTCATCAATAGGATATTCATTGATACAACATGGAGTTCGAGTTAGCTATGGTGAGCCTCCTTGTTTCCGGAGGATTCTATTTACTTTTTCAGTTTTGTCTTGATGTCGTGGGTCTTGTCCTGACTTCCATCTTTGTCATTTAGAGGCTTCATAGATAGGCAGTAGAGTTTGAGAAGTTTGTTTCATTTATTTTGTTAAATGTTTTAAAGAGTTTAGTTTCCTATTTCCAGCGAGTTGAATATACTATTTTATTCAAAGTTAATCTATTGAGTTAATGATTGTGTAATTGAGTTTAATGAATTTTATTCATTTTTAAGCTTTGTATGCTAGAGTTAGTCTTCCGCTTGTAGTCAGCCAGGATGAGGGTTCGCTTGGGGACTAGCAATGGTTCTCGAGTGCCGGCCAGGTCTAAGGTGTAGGCTCGGGTTGTGCCAAACATAGTATTAGAGTACATAGTTCAAGTGTCCTAGGGTGTCTATGAAGCAGGGTCACAAGGGTCTTGTTTATGGTTGTGAGGGCCCCACTTCTATAAATAAGGGACTACAGACATTTGAGAAAAGTTCCCCTTCTTTCAAGCTCTAAATAGTGCAATAGAGTTGTGTCATAGAGATTTATTCATACTCATGCATTTTTCAGATTCATTCGACTACCCCTCATACTAAAGCTGGTTGAAAAGTAAAGCTGAAAATCCTTATGGATGAGTTATTCTTAGCAAAAATCTTGATAAAGTCATGAGACTGTAGAAGGAATCGAGAGGAGCCTGTGAGTGAATTAACCATTTAGATTCGAAAGATTTCACCCATAATTCATATGAATCGTGCGTTTGAGCTAACAGTGAGTTGTACTCTTTTCTCTAAGCCTTGTTTCAGTTTAGATCCTTATGAGGAAGTATGTTTAGAGCTTGGGTAATATTTCCACCCGAAAAGTTAGCATGAGTTATGAGATCATGAGTAGTAGTAGTGAAAGAGGAAAGAGTTAGAGGAAAGTATGTAGAAGTTTAGTGTAACACCCCGTATACAAGAACAGACCTTAAAAGAGATTTCCAAAAGTAGCAGGTGTAACTCACGGTTGCCACCCACAGACCTTAGGGTGACCCATGACCCATGGTGGTGGTCCGTGGTTCATATCTGCAACCCCCCCCCCCCAAAAAACTCAGCCCAAAAATTATTGACCCACGGCCGGACCCATAGACAGTAGGTCAGGTCACGTACTATGGTCTCTATCCATGGATCAGACCCCCAAGAACTAGCCTACAGTGACGAATGGCGGTTGACCAGAACGGACCATCAGTCGATCGACGATCCATCGGTCCCGTCCGTCGTTGACCCCAACAACTTTTAAGTCATAGGTCTTTTGGTCTTTTCCTTATGCGTTGGACCCCTAAACTACGTCGTTTAACCCCTAAACTATGTGGTTTTGGTCAGTTTAGCCTAGAAACATATCTAGAAATTACCTATGTCAAATCTTTTCTCAAAACATAGATCGTAGAGAGAAGAAAGAGGCGATCAAACCCTAGTTAAAGAACACAACAAGGTTCCATCAGTTCCAGCCCCGAAATCGAAAGATTTCTCAGTGGAATTCATCACCACGTATGTGGTATTTCTCTTGTGTTATTCAGGAAAAAGAAAGATGGTTCTCTCAGAATGTGCATTGACTATAGGCAGTTGAACAAGGTCACAATTAAGAATAAGTATCCCATCCCCAGGATTGATGAATTATTTGACCAACTTCAGGGTGCTAGTAATTTCTCAAAGATAGACCTCAGATCGGGTTATCATCAGCTCAAAGGCATAGATAGTGACATTTCAAAGATATGCTTCAGAACTTAGTATGGTCATTATGAATTTATTGTTATGTCATTTGGACTGACCAATGCTCCTTTAGCTTTCATGGATTTGATGAACAGAGTGTTCAACCAGTATTTGGACTTGTTTTTTATTGTCTTGATTGATGATATCCTCATTTAAACCAGGAATGAGGAAGAACATGCGAACCATTTGAGGGTTGTTCTGCAAACTCTCAAGGATTGCCAGTTATTCGCTAAGTTTAGCAAATGCGAGTTTTGGTTGCAATATGTCGCTCTCCTTAGGCATATTGTGTCTAATGAAGGGATCCGAGTGGATTCTCAGAAGATAGAAGTAGTGAAACAATGGCCCAGACCTACCTTTCCTACAGATATCATGAGTTTCTTGGGTCTAGTGGGATATTACTAAAGGTTCGTGGAAGGGTTTTCATCCATAGCCTCTCCATTGACTAAGTTGACTTAGAAGAAAGTGAAGTTTCAGTGGTAAGATGATTTTGAGAAAAGCTTCACAGAATTGAAAACTAGGTTGACTACAACTCCAATTTTTACTCTACTAGAGGGTTCAGACGTTTATATTATCTATTGTAATGCATCCAGAGTCGGCCTAGGTCCTGTGTTGATGCAGCGAGGTAAGGTTATAGCTTATGCTTCTAGAAAACTTAAGGTACGTGAGATGAACTATCTAACTCATGACCTTGAGCTTATAGCAGTGGTGTTTGCACTTAAGATTTGGAGACATTACTTGTATGGTGTTCACGTGGATGTGTTCACAGACCATAAGAACTTGCAGTATGTGTTCACCCAGAAAGAGTTGAATCTTCACTAGAGGAGATGACTTGAGTTCCTCAAAGATTATTATATCAGTGTGCATTACCATCCTAGTAAGGACAATGTCGTAGCAGATGCTCTTAGCAGACTATCTATAGGTAGTGTGGCACCTGTTGAAGAAGAAAGAAAGGAACTAGCAAAAGATGTTCACAGACTTTCTCAATTAGGAGTTCGTCTTATGAGCATATCGGATGGCGGTGTAACAGTTCAGAATGGGTCAGAATCTTCTTTGCTAGTGGAAGTGAAGGAAAAGAAAGACATTGATCCGATATTGCTTCAACTTAAGGGTGCAGTCCATCAACAGAGAGTTGAGGTTTTCTCCCAAGGGGGAGATGGTGTGCTTCACTATCAGGGTCGACTATGTGTTCCTCAGGTGGGTGAGATGAAATAACAGATTCTTGCAGAATCCCATAACTCCAGATATTTTATTCATCCAGGCGCCACTAAGATGTATCGTGATCTACCGAAAGTCATTTGGTGGAATGGCATGAAAAGAGATATAGTAGATATTGTGGCCAAGTACCCCAATTGCCAGCAAGTCAAGGTAGAACATCAGAAACTAGGAGGTATGACTCAGGATATTGATATTCCTACTTGGAAGTGGGAAGTGATCAACATGGACTTCATCACCGATTTACCTCGTACTCGCAGACAACATGACTTTATTTGAGTGATAGTTGATATATTTACTAATCTTCATGCTTTTTGGCGGTCAAAACTACAGATTCGGCGAAGGACTACGCCAAGCTTTACATTAATGAAATAGTTAGGTTGAAGTTCATTTGTCTATCATTTCAGATAGAGGTCCTCAGTTTACCTCTAATTTTTTTAAGCCATTTCAGAAAGGTCTTGATACTCAAGTTAACCTTAGCACAACATTTCATCTGCAGACGGATAGTCAGGCAGAGCGTACAATTCCGACCTTAGAGGACATGTTGAGAGCTTGTGTGATCAATTTCAAGGGTAGTTGGGATGATCAACTTCCTCTTATAAAGTTCGCCTACAATAACAGTTACAATTCTAGCATTCAGATGGCCCCTTATAAGGCGTTGTATAGGCGTAGATGTAGATCTCCTGTTAGTTGGTTTCAAGTGGGTGAAGCAACCTTGATGGGAACAGATTCATCTCATGATGCTATAGAGAAAGTGCAACTTATGAGAGATAGACTTAAGACAACCCAGAGTCGCCAGAAATCCTATGCAGATGTAAGGAGAAGGGAACTAAAGCTCCAAGATAATGATTGGGTTTTCCTGAAAGTGTCGCCTATGAAAGAAGTAATGAGATTTTGTAAGAAAGGGAAGCTCAGGACTAGATATGTAGGCCCTTACAAGATCTTGAAGAGAGATGGTAAAGTGGCTTATGATTTAGAGTTGCCAACAAAACTAGTAGCAGTGCATTCGGTCTTCCACATTTCGTTGTTGAAGAAGTGTATGGGTGATCCAGCATCTACAGTACCTTTAGAAAGTATGGCTGTGAAGGATAGTCTCACTTTTGAGGATGTTCCAGTTGAGATTCTTGATTGTTAAGTTCGAAGGTTGATAAATAAAGAAGTCGCTTCAGTTAAGATTTTGTGGAGGAGTCAGTCCGTAGAGGGAGCTACTTAAGAAGGAGAAGCAGCCATGAAGGCCAAGTAACCTTACCTCTTTCCTTCCGATTCCATTCCAACTTGAGGTAATAGTTCCTCTTTAGTTTTTTTTCAGTTATTCATGTGTTGTTTGAGTCTTAGCATCATATTCCTTCAGTTGCATTTGCTCTTTCAGCGTATTTGCTTGTTTATTGAACTTAGTTCAGTCAGAAATAAGTTTCTAGTGTTTAGTAGTACAGGTTGCAGCTCTCTCCCTCCACTTCAGCTAGTTTATTCTTCATTCGAGGACGAATGTTCCCTAGGGGGAGATAATGTAACACCCCGTATACAAAAACAGACCTTAAAATAGATTTCCCGAAGTTGTAGGTGCAACTCACGGTTGCCACCCACAGACTGTAGGCTGATCGACGGCCCGTGCTGGTGGTTCGTGGTTCACATCTGCATTCACCCCCCACCCCCCCCCCCCAAAAAAAATTCAGCCTAAAAATTTGGCTTAAGTATTGACCCACAGCCGAACCCACGAATAGTAGGTCAGGTCTCAGATCGTGGTCCGTGTTCTTGGATCAGACCCCCAAGAACTAGCCTCTAGTAACAAACGACGGTTGACCAGAACGGACCGTAAGTCGATCAATGGTCCGTCGTTCCTATTCATCGGTGACCCCAATAGCTTTTAAGTCAGCGGTCTTTTGGTCTTTTACCTATGTGTTGGACCCCTAAACTACGTCATTTAATCGCTAAACTACGTGGTTTTGGTCATTTTAGCCTAGAAACATAACTAGAACTTACCTAAGTCAAATCTTTCTTCAAAACTTAGAAACTTAGAGCGTACAGAGAAGAAAGAGGCGACCAAACCCTAGTTCAAGAACACAACAAGGTTCCATCAGTTCCAGCCCCGAAATCAGAAGATTTCTCAATGGAATTTGTCACCAGGTATGTGGATTTAACTTGTGGGTTCATTTCACCCATTAGGTCCCTAGTTTTCAGTCAGATTCTTGATTCCCTTATTATTATCTAGACTTACACTACAAGAAAAACTGTCAATAACGAAGAGAAAATTGGTCCCTAAAAGTAAGATTATGGTCCTTAAAGGTTAGTAGCGACCAAAAAATCTAGTCGCCACCTCGTCCTTAGAAGCTTCTTCGCTAATGGTCATTGGGGACGGGATCCAGTAGCTGGTCCTAAATAGTTTTTGTGACCCAAATAAAACTGGTTCTTAAAATGTTTTTTGGGACCACATTTCTGGTGCCGAATGGAAGATGGGAACCTTAAAATCTGGTCCCTGACCAATTGCGACCACTTCTTCTGGTCCAAATAATTTAGGGACTACATTTTTCTGCTCCTAAAAACATATTTTAATGGCTGAAAGTCTAGTCTCTAAAAGTGAGAATTACTTGTCCCTAAATCATATACAATTCGCAAGTAGAAAGGTAATAAGAGGACATTATAGAGATGATTATTCTTTCATATATGTAGAAAAAATTAATTACAAAAAATAAGCCGCAAGGGCATCAATGGTAGCACTCAATGGTGTCACAGCATCAACAAGGGCTATCTGAATCATGCCCAAAATGGAGGCCTCAAGTATGGCAGCACAACGATCGGTAGAATTGGCCAGCTGCCCCCATCCAGAGTAATGCACCCTAAGTGAGTGGGGGCCGGGAGACAGCAACAACAGCAACTCTGGGAGGCAATGTAGCAACAGAGGAACCAGGAATGTAAAAAGGGACAGCACTAGAGTTACCTAACGTCCCAGGGTCCGGAGTAGGAAAAAGGCGCCTCTGCAGATTGTGTGTCTGTATCCACAATCGGGGAAGAGTCCACCGGGGCTGCTTCTTCTTCTCCACCTCATCTTTCGAATACTCCACATTGATCCTACAGATATAAGTAGAAGATGTAGGAATCACTTTCACATCCTTATTCGCATCTCTAGGAACCCGAGCCCATCTACACAGCTCGGTGATCAACACCAGATAGGGGAGAGAAGTCTAGCGCTGCTTGGCCCTCACGACCATCTCCTGTGCCATAGTAATCCCCAGATTTATCCTCGTCTCATCAATGATGCAACCCAGACAGGCTGCCTTGGCTAGACGGAGAATCGACTCGTTCTGGGATTGCATGATAGTGCTGCTGATGAAGGAAAACCGAAACCTTGCAGCTATGTTTAGATCCTTCTTTTAAATAACTGCTCCAATCTCCAGCCAATTGGGAGTACCGTCTGATATTAGCGGAGCCAACCACTTTTTCATGGTTTCCAATGTCTTTGTCCTGATGAGATACTGGCAATCGTCATCAATATCATCAGGACATTCCACGACATCATTAATAGCCTCACTATCACACTTGACCTTCTTTCCCCGGACAACTACATAGTCAACCGGCTTGAATGCAACTGCCTGCTTCTTTATTTGTGGTACCAAGGCTCCATAAGCAGCGTAAAACTCCCGGACCCAATTAGGAATGTAAGGGTCACGGGTCCTGGTGAATAGTTGGAAGTTATGTGACTTTAGGCAACAAATTAACTCTGGGTACGTGTCAATAACTCCATCAGTGGATAGACGCCTCTACTCGATAGCTGTCCTCAGCCCCTCAGTCTTCAGTCTGTTCATAGACTTGGGAGGAGGACCCTGTACTAGTGCTTCTAGGACCACAACTTGTGATGGAGCGGGAGGAGGAGTAGTGGTGGCCTGAGGAGTCCTGATCCTATAAGGATTATTCATCTTTTTGGATAGCAGCTCTTTCCTCTGTGCTGCTAGTGACTCATCCTCCTCAAGCTCAAAAGTTGCAGCCTGATGCTCATGTTTCTCACCCTTAATCTCAGAAGTGGTGAGGTGAGCAGCGTAGATACCGTCACTGTTGGAGATGGCCTCCGGTGACGCAAGTACCTTCCTTTTGCCCTTTTCTTTCCCTCCAGGTGTGGGAAGTTTGGTGGCCTTGGCCCTGGATGCAACAGCATCCTCATTGATTTTTATCCCTCTGGCCCTCTTGCAGGGAGACATGTCCCTGCTAGCGACCTTTTGTTAGCCATGTCTGCAAAAACATCAAAGAGATTAGCAATAATTCAAGCAAAAGCATAGAAAAGTAGTTGCAGATAGACTCGCCAAACCAGTCGGCGAGTCCCCGAATCACTTCGGCGAGCCAGATCGGGCTCGCCGAAAGGATTTGCTCAAAAATTTCTCAGACAAATGTCATGTCGAAGATGGGATGGGTCTTTCGGGGAATCACCCACAACATTCGGTGAGCTAGGAATAGCCCGCTAAAAGTTACAGTGCTTTTAAGGGTTAGGGGCTCAGAGAAAGGGCGATCAAGGAAGGCCTTCGGCGAGTCGCCGAGTGAATTTGATGAACTCATGCTTCTCACCGAAAATTACAGAACCTAACTCACAATTAAGCATGAAATTAAAGGTGATAAGGGGAATTTCGGCGAACCGCCGAGTGGTTCGGCAAGCTCGACCCAGCTCACCAAACGACCCAACGTGCCTACTTTCAACCCAACTTCCCAAATTCAACCCTGCAGACCCCGAAAACAAAATCAAACTATGCACTCTTACAATTAAGCTAAGACCCATTACACCCATGCCCCTAGTATACTTAGACTTCTCCTGGTTTCGCCAAATTTGGCCATTTGATGTGTTTTGCCCTTAAGAATGATGTCAACCGCTCCATCATTGGGCAGATTGCATCATTTGGAACAAATGCGGGTTACATAGACTTCACATGACTAGACTCAACAACATGCAATCATAACCCCACTATTTTAATCAATTTTAAAGCACGAAAAATTTGGGAATTCAACAATATAAGCAAAACGGGCATGGTATTCAAATTAAAACAAGCACTCACATTTACAATTACGATCAGAGAGGCGCATCACACTTCTCTAAGATAAAATCACTTGCAAATGAATCAAAATCGCAATATAAGAATTCGGGGTTTGGAAAACCAACCTTGGATGACAAATAAATGCTTTGAATCGCTAGGCGTCAAAGAAATCCAACTTCGCACACGAATCTGACGACTAAAATGCGATAAAAATGCAAGAAATATGGAAAATATTGTGTGGATGTGCGTTTGGGAAGTTCAAAAGTGAGGGAAAGTGAAAGAGTATAAAAGATTAAACCTTTGGCCTTTAAAAGTCGTCCATTTCTTGCCCATTCGGCAGCATAGGTTATGCTCGGCAACACACTCAGCGACACACCAAGTGGGCACTTACCTCACCAAGTTTTATAGGACCTCAAGTTATTATGGGGGTCCAAACGACGGACAAAGTCGTGATCGTCGACCTGGTCGGCGATTCACCAATAAACTTCTAGGCTCGCCAAGTTTTACAGACTTCAATTAAAAATGTCTTGAGTCCAACGGTGGTCCAAGTCGGGCTCGCCGACCTCTTCGGTGAGTTGCCGACTAGACTTTTAGCTCACCAACCTACACTTTTCAAACACCTTCCGCACTGTGATATGCACAATCAACACACCATTATTTCAAACTTAAAAAGAAAGAAAATAAATCTTTGGTTGCCTCCGAAGAAGCAGCTTAGTTAACTTCGCGGCACGACACAAGTCCATGCTCAAACCTCATTCTTGGGGTTAGCCATAGTATCACTAGGCAACCCCACTTGCTGTCTCGGGTTGAAATAAGATGAGATATGACCCATTTGGGTCTCCAACTGTTTGATCGATACTAAATGGAAGGTAACCGTCTGGCTGAGGGTCAACACATCTTCTTTCATTTCTTTCAAAATCTTGTCCGACCCCTCAACTTTGTTGAGGATACAAGAAAGCATATCCTCTGACCAACCACCTTTCGAATCCTTTGGTTTCTGACGCTCGTAGGGAGGCACATACTTATCCTTCTACCCATCCGTCCAATTGTGATTTTGATCCCTCCTTTCTTGATCACGATCCTTCCAACCTTCATCCCGGTTCCAACCTTGGTTACCACTCTACCTTGGGTAGTTCAAATGATAACCAATACTTTGGTTGGCTAGGAAATTGACCTCTTCGTTGTATAAACCCTCAAACTTGGCCTCTTCAGGATTAACACATCCGACACCCACAACATTGACACTTCGAGCACTAGCTCCCATGACATATTTGGACAAAATGTCAAGTTGTGTCATGATCTTGGCCATGTTCTGGTCCCTCTCTTGGTCTTTCTCAATCTGCTCCTTGGTCAATTTAAATGTAAGAGGGGAGACCAAATCTTTGTGCGTGTACCAAGCCCGATTGATTTTGGTCATGCCATCCAAGAGTTGAGCCGCTATCATATAAGGTTGCTGCATCAAACCTCCACGAGAAAGTTGGTCAGCAACACCCTTGTTTACTAAGTCAAGGCTCCGTTAAAATTATTGCAGTAACACGTTGTCAGGCAAGCCATGAGTTGGGCATTAGAGCAACAACTTCTTGAATCGTAGCCAAGTTTCATAAATTGGCTCCCCCTCCAGACGCTTGAACCTCTGAATGTTATCCTAAAGAGTCATCATCTTCGAAGGAGGGAAAAATTGCATTTGAAATGCGGTGACTAGCTCTTCCCATGAAATGATTGATTCACGTGGCAATTCAGCCCGCCACTTACATGTTTCTCCCATCAAAGAGAACGAGAACAACCTCAATCGGACTGACTCTTGGGATATGTTCTTGAAGGAGAACGGTCCGCAAACATCCATGAAGTTTCTAATATGCTCATGGGGATCCTTATGAGCCAAACCACCGAATAGTCCCTTTAATTGCAAGAGCTGCAACATAGTACTTGTGATATGGAACACCAGGTTCCCTTTGGTCGGAGGTAAGTGAATGGCACCAATTCCACCCATAAGATGGGGGTCATTAGCATTAGGCTCGTTGACATTGTTGAGGTTTTCGATGTCATCTTGGTGGCCTACTTGGCTACTATTGCATCCATTCACACTCATACTTCATGTTTCAAAACACAAACAAGAAAAACAAAACTAAAATTAAGCAAGTTCAACTATGACTAACACGAACAAAATTCAACTTAATTAAAGATTCTCAAACAACACCACTCCCCGGCAGCGGCACCATTTTGATTTCACGTATCAGGACACTTATTCCAATTCTATGTGTCAATGATCGTTAGTCAGTAATATAACCCAACTAAATGGGTTGGGATCAAATCACATAGGGAGTGATACATGTTTAAGATTTAATAGCAAAGTACGAATATGTTCAAATCAATCATAGGAATAGATATTTACGAATAAAAACATAATTCAAATTAGGAGGTGACACAAGTGTCAAATAATAGGGGGTTTTGATTGTAATTATCAACTACAACAGTAACAAATAACACGAATTAAAAAGTAATGAGACGGGTTCTTGGTATGTGATTGGATTATATGCTAAGGTAGACAAATGGGTAATTGCAACTGATAGTAAATAGTTGTAAATCAGTGAATAAACTAGACTTTAGTGGGGATAAACATTCGCTCGAACAATTTACCCCGAATCAAGTTGGTTTCTCTCGAACACCAACAAGCAGCAATTAAGAACAGCCTACGCTTTAGTCCATTCACTCTCTCGAGCTGAATGTGTGGAAAAGGGTTTAGGATTCACTCTCTCGAGCTGAACAAATGACAACCTGATATACCGTGAGTTTACGGTATTTCTAATACATTTCACTTACAAGTTGTGTGTGTCTAGGGCCTTTTTATATTGGTTTTTATGTGTTTTTATCATGTTTTGCAGGAAAGGTGTTCAGGAGCAGAAGTATAGAGACAACTAAAAGAAATGCAGAAACAGGGCATTCACGGAGGTGATCTACAGACCGTAGGTCCATTCACGGTCCATAGGTGATGACCGTAGATTAGTAGGCATGGTATTGAGGACAAATCAGGGAAATCTGACCAAGTGTGGAACCACGGTGCCCATTGACGGTCCGTAGATTGATCTACGGACCGTACTGTTTATCCGTAGAGTGATACTGCAAGGGTTCCAGTACCTGATTTTTGAAGATTCTAAGAATGGAGCTACGGATAGAATTGACGGACCGTAGATCGATCTACGGTCCGTACTGTCGGTCCGTCGTTTGCTTCAGAGAAGCTGACTTTTGGAAACTAACACATTTTCTAAGTCCCGATTGACGGAAGGGACTTACGGACCGTAGATCCATCGACGGTCCGTAAGTCGGTCTCGTGGACTGAAGACGCGTACCTGAACAAAACTTTCTTTAATTTGTTTCCCTTTTTATTTAGGATTTATTTTCTATAAATAGGACATGTAAACCTCATTTTTGGGGGTTAGACATTATTATTCTAGTTTTACTTTGTAACTTTGGAGA
>JAJOOR010003749.1:0-72332 GCA_036250505.1 Solanum acaule | reverse complement strand
AATAACACTTTATACAAGATCACCTTGAGATCACATGAACACCTTTATATTCACAACATGATTGCCTTTACTTCATTTGATTCTCATTCAAGTCCTTCACATCACATTCACATATATGATATCATGTCAACACTTCAATTCCTCATGTAATGCCTCCAAGGCCATAAACACAATACATTCAATAAGTAAACACCTCCACCATAAGTGGGTCACACATCAATCTATCACAATTCTATATTAATTCTACATTAACAATGAAGTTAGGTCCACTTACCCTTTTTCCAAAGCCACAATCACAATTCCTCAACTCTCCAACAATTCACAATACATAAGCATAGATAATAATATAAATCAACTATTCAACTCAATCTAAGCATAATCCCATCATCATTCAATCATAAACAATAAACCCACTTCATAAGCCAGCTTTAGGAAACTTACAAAGACATGGGTTCATGGAATTTTCTTTCTTAAAACCATCAATAAACACCATTAATAACATAAATGATCATTAAAAATCATTTAATGCAAGAACCCATGCTTAGAATCGAAATTAGGATTTTTGTGTTTTTGGAAGAACTTTGAATCATTTGGATTGAGCTCCTTGAAAGTAAGAATAATCAAGGATAAAGGATCCCCATACCTTTTTCTAAGATTTCCCAAGAAATTTGATGAAGAAACCACCTTCAATCCAAGCCCTAGCTCGATGTTCTTGACCTTCTTCAATGGAGGATTGTAGAGAGAGGAATATTTGAGGGGAGGTGTGTTTCCTTTTTTTTCTAATTGGAGTGACTTAAAAGGAAGAATTTTGGTCAAAAAGGGTTTTATAATTGCTAGGAAAGGCAAAGAATAATAGGGACTCAACTTAGGAAATGAATTAAGGACCCACAAAGTTAAACTTAAAAGTTTTCGCTAAACCTGTCTAAGCTCGTCCTTTTTTACAGTGCTTCACTATTTTGGGCAAAACTTTTTACTCCGAGATCGGAAAAGGGCAAACTCGGTGGTGTTGGAAAGAGGACTCAGAGACCTTTAATTGGATGGATAATGGTCCACCTAATTTGTTTTGAGCTAAAATATATGACCATTTAAAGTTGATCCTCACTCCTAACTTAAAACTAAAAACTATTTTTTTTAGGGTCTCGGTTCTAAATGATTTCATGACATAGCTTAAGGTCTTGCTAGCTTATAAAGGTGATTAATCAACTAGTTAATCAACCCCTTAAGCCCTTAAACAACACTCCAAACTTCAATGACAAGACCCTTACAACTCACTAGTTCAAATGACTAGTTTCCGGACGTCACGGTCATTTCTTGACGTTTGACCTCAATTCTCTTTAAACTAAAATTCAAAAGCTATTTCTCATCATTTCATTAAGTTCTCAACTCCAAACTCACATGTGAGGCTCTAGTTTCACTAGTTCGTTTTTAGGGTCGTTACACAATTGAAAGAAATGCAAAAAGGGCATCTACGGAGGTGATCTATGGACCATAGGTCCATTGACACTTTGTAGATGATGATCACAGATCAGCAGGCAAGGCATGGAAGGAAAATCAGGGAAATCTGACCAAGTGTGGAACCACGATGACCATTAACGGTTCGTAGATTAATCTACGGACCATACTGTTGATCCGTAGAATGAGACTACGAGGGTTCCAGTACCTCATTTTTGAAGATTCTAAGTGTGGAGCTACGGAGAGGGATCGACAGACCGTAGATCGATCTACGGTCCGTACTGGTGTTCAGTCGTTTGCTTCAGAGAAGTTGATTTTTGGAAGCTGAAATATTTTCTAAGTCCTGGCTGACGGAAGGGACTCACGGACCGTAGATCTATTGATGGTCCGTGAGTCAGTCTCGTGGATTGAACACACGTGCCTGAACAAACTTTCCTTATTTTGTTTGACCTTTACCGGTACTCCTAAATTAGAGAGGTTCTCAATAAGCAGCTAAAGCTCACAGGCAACCTTACTAACCCCACTCAAGATCTCTCATGAGTCTAACAAACCAGGACTAAACTTCTCGTACTCACCACACCTCTCAAGATGAACATTTCTAGGAACTCTAATTCATGAACATCACTTAGATTTCACATCACCACACAAAATGATCCTAAACCATGGTGAATTATACTTCTACCCTTCTTAGAGGAGTCTATTCACTCAACCCATCTAGGCATTACTCAAACACCCTATTCAACCAATCTATCAACATACCTCAAAACTCATCATAGCTAAGTCGGGTTCTACCAACAACTAAACATAATAACACAATAACCTCACTAGATAGGCACACTATCCCCCACTTGGGCGTAAGCCTACACAAACTTTTCTAAACATCATACATACTAAAAACAACTTCAAAGTCTATCATCTCAAGTCTTACCAAGTCACATAGCCATAACTGGCATCTCAACCAACCTTTCTCCCTCACTCCTTGTAGCATAAACCCTCCTAATAGTCAGATCCTAAAGACCATCAGATAAGGGATAAGAGAGAGAGAGCTTATAGATCTATTGTACGACTTGGAGAATGAAGAAGCTCTGAGATTTTTTCCTAAGCATCCAATAGCCTCCTATTTATAAAATGCGTCGCAACTCACACCCATGAATAAGACTCTACTTACACGTGGTTTGAGACATCCTAAAATTTATCCCAAAACCTTATGCTCTAATACCAAGTTTGTCATGATCCAGGGGTATCCCCTAGACGTAACATGGTGTACTCGACCCCGAAGGGGTCTCATACAAGTCCTTCGCATCATAACATAGGTAATAGAATTGAAAATATGGAACAATTAAAACTTTTACAATCGAAGACATATTTGATACAAGCTACAAGTGGAAGTCTTTCTATACTCTTTGTCTCAAACCATCTAATACAACTTTAGAATAAACTCTTGGGACACAGCCCATACAATAGTCTAAGAACATAAAGAAATGACATAAAGGTAAAGTGGATGTTGTCCTCGAAACTATGAGGACTCACCAAGATCTTCAACTCTTCTAGATCCTTGAAACCTAGCCTCCAAAGCAACTCAAGCCTCCAACCCTACATTTGGTTAGAATGTAGGCAATATGCATTAGTACAAAATGTACCAAGTATGAAAGCTAGCACAACATCATAAGAGCATCTCAAATGGTTAGTCAACATAAGACATAAGCATAAGAGACAATAACATAGTCATAACACAATCAACATAGCCATAGAATAATCATCGACACAAGCATCATATAAACACAAGTCAACATAAGACATATTTAATGAGCATAGGGGATACAACATGTTCATGACATAGTCTTTACTCAGACTTTCATGGTTACATACTTCAACCTTAAGTCTTTCATATTACAAGTGAACTACTTCACAAGCAACCTCCAAGTATACTTGTGCAATGCAAGGATAGCATCCCATACTACCATCCAAGTTAAGTACCTCTCTTTGGTCATTCTTGGGCATAGTCCACCTTCACATTCAAGACTTAGGTCTTCATGTCATATTAAGTATAATCTATGTACATGGTCAACTATTAAGCTTCTCTATGTCATAAGGGTACCATACTTCTAAGTAACCCCAAGACACACTTGTGCAATGTATGAAAGGAATCCCATACTACCCTTCACACTAAGCATAGCCTTGAAGTCATCCTAGTCATATTCACCCTACTTTGGCCTCATTATTAGCTTAACTCTCATAACTAAGGAGATCTCTCACTTTTAGTCATCTATAACTAGGAAAGGCAACTCTAGCCCAATCCCATCTCAATACTCCTCTTTAGTGACCCTAAGTCATACTTGTGCAATGAATTCATAGCACCCCATATTACTATACTTGCTAAGTACTACCTTTTGGTCCTCATACTAACACTTCTCCATTTGGAACCTAGTTCCTCTCTTTAACTCTAGAACACTATGAGGTACCTTAATGAGCACATCTTAGTTCATTATTAGGTTGAACCCTACGAGATATTTCCTTTAGTATGTCGAAGTTCACTACTAGCATGGATACTATGAGATACTCACTTAAGCATGTTTAAACCGCTTTCTACTATGAACACTATGAGATACTCTCTTAAGTATGTCTATGTTCATTATTCACATGGACCCTATGAGATACTACTTTAAGCATGTCTAAGTCCACTTATACTCTTGAACACTATGAGGCACTTTATCAAGTAAGTCTTAGTTCAATTATGCTTTGAACACTATGAAATGCTTCTCAAGCATGTCTTAGTTCATTGGATATGGAGATTGCTACAAAGAACCTTAACTCAGCTATGTGAAGGATCCCATCTCATGAGACCTAACTTTGGGAAAACCCACACTCTACTACATAAGAGTTCCCCTTTTTCTTGGATAGTCCTCACATCAACTAGGTGTGGCTCTCCTTTCTTCTTGGAGTCCGGACCCTATCTTGTCTGACACTCCATCTCATTTTCAATATCCACCTAGAGCCAAGCATACACCCAAAGGTTTACTTATTAAGCCTTGCTTAACACTCATCTCTCATGGAAGGATGTCCTTGACAATCCATCCATGTTCAAGTGATTCTATCACTTTCATCTATCAAGCATTCATACGGTAGGTTAGGTGAGTATAGGCCTTTCACCATAATTGAACCTATTAGACTCTATTTTTACTTAGACTTTACTCTCAAAGCCTTAAAATCTATAGTCAATCATATTAGCCTTCAACATTCATAACAAGGGTATTCACTCTTAACAACTCTATAACATGGAAGCATCTTATGAACCTAGATTTCAAGGCACTCAACCACATTCTTCATTACTAGGTGATTCTACCCACAATTCATCCTAAAGGTTCAATTTCAACATTTAAAAGCCAAGATCAATCCTATTCAATTAGGTCTAGCTTAATTCATGATTATATGACCCTAAATTTGATCAATTCCTTTTCAAGACATTGGTTTAAGAATATTAGTCATGAACCTTGAATTTGGCCTCTAATGGCATAAACCCACAAATATTGCATTCATCGATTTAGACTTGGGTTACCATAGAAATCACAAGAAATCATCTTAATATCATACAACAATGCTAAATCAATCACAATTAAGTACTATCCAACCTTTTGGAATCATACTCAAACTCTACCCACACTTTGGAAGAAACCCTAGCTCAGATTGGGGTTTTCTTCTCAATTTGGGGGAAACTAGGGGGGGCACCATGGCTGGAAGAACCTATGGATGAATAAGCTTCACATACCTTTAATAAAAGCCCTAGCACAGGCTCTCAACAATGGACCTTGTTCTTGACCCAAGCTTCAAGCTCTATCTTCTTCTTCAAAGGGGGTTTCTAGAGAGAGAAATATTCTATGGAGAGGATGAAGTTAGGTTTTCTTTTGATTCCAGTGAGAATGATTGAAATGAGGTAAACTTAGGTCTAATAAGCTTATATAGTTGCTAAGAAAGGAATAGAATAATGTAGGGTCAACTTTGGTAAAGAACTAAGGACCTAAAATGTTTTGACTTAAAATTCTGCCCCTTGTCCGCTTGAGCTCGCCCTTTGGACCCTTGGGATCACCCATTGCACTAGGTAACTCACCAAATGCACCCTTGATTCGCCTAATATTCGAGTGAGCTTGGAATTTGGGCAGTCCACTAGGCGATCTAGGGATATAAAGGGTGATCCGCCAACCTGGTTGGCGAGCTGTGACTTAGCTCGCCCTTTGCTCCAGAATCTAGGCCAAATGGGATAGCCCACTAGGCGGTCCTAAGGCACAAGGGAGACTCGCCCAATCCTTTGGGCGATCATGAAGTCGCATCGCCAAAAGTCCCCTCAAAGAACAAGGTTTCTTTCACTCTTTCTTGCTAGTATAGGTCCTAACTTGCACCCTAGACTTCTTCCTTGCTCAATTAAGGTCTAAAACAGCCTAGATATTCACTTAAGGGTACACTAACCCACACAATGAGGCTCTAGTTCAACCTATCCTTTTGCAAGTCGTTACAAAATAAGAGAATAGAAAGTATCACAAAATCCAGGCTCATAATCAACAAAAATTGTAGAAACAAGGGATGAATGCCAAACGACACGGTACTCAACAAGTAAACCTCTAAACACAAGCTAAGGGAATAGAATACGGGTACTCCTTACACCCCAATCGAACCTCCATAACTACAACCTGCATAAAATCAGCCCAACCTAACAGCTCACAATTTATATAGTACCCAGCTCAACAACAACACTAGAACAATTACATATCCTCAACAACCAACTCAATATTCATCAATCACAACTATCACCTGCATAAAATCATCCTAACCTAACAGTTCACAATTTACATACCTCACAACTAAACAACAACATTCTAACAATTACATATTCTCAACAACAAACTCAATATTCATCAATCACAAGTTGCATAGAAAGGCGCTCACAAGATCAGCAACACACAAGATCAAGTTCACCAATGATAAAGATGTGTAATGCGATGAAATGCAATGTCAAGTATAGTGATGCATATCTGAATTAATTATACACACCCGTTGTCTCTCAGTCCGGGACCATTGGGGGATATATTTGTCCATACATCCATCGCGGCGTGTGATACGACCCTCGATATAGTAACCATCACGGTGCACATTACATCCCTTGATATATAGTATCCATCACGACGCGCAATACGTCCCTCAAAATGGTACATTCTCTTTAATTTCTTATTCTTTCTCAATTCACATAACACTTGCAACAACAATATCTCAGAACAATGCAAATGACATGTTCACAAATAATGAGGAGATGACCATTTTTCATAACATTGCACAATTCACAACAACACAATCATTATACAACATCAACAATGATTCAACAAGCCTTTCAAACCATTCTTAACACATCACACACAAACAATTCATCACATTGCCTTTTATTACCCATCTTTCATCATTAGAATTAATCAATGTGGACAAGTCAACCCATCACCAAGTCTCAATACCCCCAAACACATATTACAAGGAAATACACGAATTCCATACATTTAACAAGGGTTTAGAAATCCACTTGCCTCAAATAGTTGAACAATCACTTCGGGACTTGAGTTTTCCCCTTTCGTTGGGCTTCCAAATCAATTCAATCTATTCAAATACATAATCACAATAAGTTTTCGAAACTAACAACACCCATATTGCTATATCTCTAGCTTAGACCCAAAAACTCACTCAAATTTATAATCAAGTTCCTAATCTTGGTGCCAATTAATATATCAACTCTCATATTTTAAAATTTCAAGTCTAGGGTTAAGTTTCAATTCTCCAAAATCATCAATCTACTGGTATTTACATAATGCAATATGCCTAATATTTAATTACATATCTTTATATATCAAAACATGAATCATAATGTGATAACCAAAATATGAAATTCAACCCTGACTAATTTACGAAATCAGTAACGCACAACAAGAATATTTGTGACAAAAAAAACTAACCCATTTGCAATGCTTTTATCGCTATATGTAACCTTCCCACCAATGATTGGCTCCTTATGGCCAATCATTAGCCCATTATTACAAATTGAAAGCTATCATCCAAGTTATCTGCTATCCACTAACTCGTAATTGGCCAAAGCCATTCAAACTCTCACCAGATATAAAATTAACACTATATTGAATTTTATAACTCCAAACACTAACCTGACATGCCGATCCATCACTTCAAATTTAAGAATAATGTTGTCGTAATTTCATGCCCAACAGTTCTTGCGGGCTGCGGCTACTTTGTCGTCTACAGGTAACTCCTCTTCTTAATTCCTTTTTAATTATTTAGTTTCAATATTTTTGAGCTAATTAATAAATCAATATTAATTCCCACTAACCTTTTTTATACATAGGCCATATGGTAAGGGTATTATACAAAATTATGGGCTAGCACATTAACCACCAACTAAATAGATAAATTATTTAATATATATTCGTCAATAAAATAATTGTAGTTATCGAATAGTTCAAAATTTTCAAATCAACTTCACCAACTAATCGAAAATTACTCGGGGCAACTATCAAGAGCGGTGGGATAAAATTCTAATTTTATGAAAAATCTCATAAATGATCCTTCGGGTCATTATAATTCATCACCAAAAGCGTTTAGGGTTTTAGAGAGAAGAATCAACAGGAGAAAAAGTTCAAAGTTTCAAGCATTCGTTCAGGAAATTCATGATTTCGCCAAGAACCTAGTTCTTTAAGGTATGTAAGCTTCCATAGTGTTGGGTTTGTTCACCCACACCCAAATCATGAGTTTCTTTTGCGAATCTATCCATAAACATTGAGCAATTTTATTTCTTGATGAGTTCTTGATAAGGGTTCTTAAAGTTTCCTTATCAATTAAGTCTTGATGTAAAATTCTACTTGGGTCAACTTCAAACAACCATATCTCTTTGAATATAAAGATTTACATGGCCCATAGCCTATCAAATTAAAGGTATTTGAATCTACTTTCAAACACCACCAATTTCGCTTCAATCCAATTTGAGTAAAAAGTTATGACTATTTATGTGACCTGATATAGTGCTATTACGAATTAGCCAATGGGAAAAAAATTAAAAAGGGTCATTTTTGTCTTTTTACCTCCAAGAAAACACTAAACGGATTTCTTGACTAACAAAAGGCTCAAAACAATTAGATAACTATCTTTTAATCCATCATTCTCTTCTCTCTCAAACCCCAAGACAAAACCCTAAAAAAAATCAAAGTAGAAGACTCCATTCAAGATTCTTTCAATCCTTTTCAAGATTCTTCCAATTCAAGGTTCTTCTTCAAGGTAAGTTTTTCTCCAAGAATTCCATTCTTTCCAACTCAAATTCTTCCATACAATTATGAATCACTAATGAAAATCACGATTCTTGGCCATAGAGATTTCAAGAAACTAATTCAAGAATCTAAAGAAACGTTTTCTTGACCATTTACCTTCAAGCTAGGGTTTCAAGGTTTCTAATCAACTTCTTCTTCAATATTCTTCAATATTCTTCAAGAACCATGTTCTTCCAGGTATGTAAGGCTATCATAGTGTTGGACTAGTTAGTCCTCACACCCTACATCTTCTTTCAAATCAGTAAAAGAGAAATGTAGGATTCTGCCCCTAGATTTGAGTATTCTTGATATAAGTTGATTTGAGTTCTTGAGTTCATGGTTCTTTTAAAAAATATTATTCCTAATTATTAAGTGTCTATATTTTTATTGAGATCCTTTAGTTGATTTGTTCATGTATATAATTCTACATGAAACATATTTTGAGTTATAAATCTTGAGAAGTTTTCCAAAGCCAACACTTGAGTTTTAAACTGAGTTTTGAGGAAGTAAGTATGAGAATGAGAAGAGTCG
Organism: Solanum acaule; assembly: GCA_036250505.1. NCBI lineage: Eukaryota > Viridiplantae > Streptophyta > Magnoliopsida > Solanales > Solanaceae > Solanum > Solanum acaule. Next base: position 63,006 of record JAJOOR010003749.1, on the reverse strand, counting down.
TATACATCAATTCCATATTTTTATTTGGACCCTGGAGTCGAGTCTTTCATGCTCATAAATTCCGCCTGAACTCCATATATTAAGTATCTTCGAGAGGAATAGCATCTTCAAGTTCTATGTCTTTGAGCATTGAGTTACTAATATTTTTGACTTTATATTCCTACTTATAGGACTACTACATGTTACCCATGAATCCCTTGAGTTGAGTTATTCATGCTCATAATTCCACATGAGCCCTATGAGTCGAGCAGTCTAGAGATGAGTAGTATCATTGAGTCTTGAGTTATTAGTACTGAGGTTCTTTATTATTTTTAAGATCTCTGAGTTGAGTCGTTCATGTTCGTAATTCCACATGAACCCTATGAGTTGAGTTATAAATTTTTAAAAAGCTTTATAAAAACAAAACACTTGAGTTCTTAAACTGAGTTTTGAGAAAGTAAAGATGAGTTTTGAGAAAAGCGTTTTCTAAAACATGATTAGTTTGACAATCGAGTATGTCATCAATGTATGAGCAGTATGGTATCTAGATATACCATCAATGTTTATGCAGCATGACTTCTCGAGTCATCAATGATCATATTAATAATGATTTTGAAAAAAAATTCGAGAAAAAGCAGAGTTGAGTTCATTTTCTTTAAAATGATATAAAGAAACTAAGTATTCTTGAGAGTAAATGTTTTCACATTTAAGATGAGAGGAAACTGAGATTTCCAAAAGCTTTTTGAGTAGTTTGAGTACCACCTCATTCAAGAGAAAAGATTTTTGAGTTATAATCTCAAACCACAGAAAAAAGCTATATTTTTAAACTTATAAGCTAGTATATTTTGGGAGTAGTATTGAACACTGATATGGGGGAGAGTTCAGAAAAATCACGGCCCCCGTAAACCATGTATTGAGAGGGTTCAAAATCTGAAAAAGTAAACATACGAACTAATTGAAGGGGGTTCGACATCTACTGTATATACATAAAAAATAATTTTAACCATGTATAAATAGTAAGGTTTTCTACCGAAGGGGGTTCTGAACCCCCTGACACATTGCTGGCTCCGCCCCTGGGCTTAATTCATGTATAGAAAACATTTATAATATCAATCCAACTAACTTAAAAATCATTAAAATATAGATATCATCATATGCATGCAAAATGAAAATGGTTAATATATTGATCGGAATAAGAAATAATAACCGATAAATAAAAATGAAATAAGAATTATAAGATCATTAAATAAAAAGTGTAGTGGACTAACATTTTATTTCCAATTTATAAAGGAATAATTTGTGTACATCAAAATTTGTGAGTGAATGCGAAAGTAATAGAGAAAAGAAGATAATTTTACGCGATTTTGTAGATGGATATGGTTGTGTTGACGAAATTAAACCAAAAAATTATTAATTAATTTACCTCTTATTTTTTGCTGATAGATGAAGAATAAGGAATGAAAAATGAAGAACATAAGGAGTTATTATAGAAATGTATTATAAAACTTAAAAGAAAAAATATTTATTTCATAAGCAATAAAAGAGGAATTCAATTCAAATGAATATAAAAGAATGATTTTCCTTTTCATATATTGTGGCCATACAACTCCCATTTTCTATTTGTTTGTATTTTACTTTGTTTTATTCATCATATTTATATTTTTACACTTGAATATTCTTGATATAATATTTGCGTGAAAGACAAAAGAATTATTCAATATTTCAAGGGCTTCGAATCTAAAATGACTAACAATTAAATTGCAACAAACCTGATTTCTCAATACAGATACATAAACATTATATTCATTTATAACCAAATTATAATAACAACACTTGAATTACAAAGAGAAATATTGAAATAACAAGTAACTAAAGATAGATATAAGAATGGGGATGAGAAGTTAAGACTCTAGAAAGAAGATGAGAGGAAAAGACAGTTTCTTCACAATATGCATAAGCCTCCATAACCGTAAACGAACACCATTTAAACTCTACTCAAGATGGATCCCAAGCAAATCTATTATTGGGCTGCCTAATTCTTGGGCCTGTTTGTGGTTTAGTCCCAGGCCCAATAGCTTGGCGAACCTCTGACCTATCGGCGTTCACAACAATACTCCCGCCTAAAATGAGAACCTTGTCCTCAAGGTTCGAGTACAGACAAACTAAAGAGGGATATATAATATTCTTGTAAAAAAAAATCTCAAAATAGTTCAACACCAAAACATATGTTTTTTTTGTAAATTCCTGGCCATGTGATTAAGTATATAAGGTAGTGGCACCTGCAAGTTCTTGACAATAATTTTCGGAGGCATGTTACAAATTCTTAGAAGTGATGAAAAACCTGGAATAACAAGCTCTTCCATGTTGACTCTAAAACGAACCGATTGAGAGAAAGATCTAAAATTTCTAAAACCAATCCTAGGAACAACCATTTGCTCAACCAAGACAAGAACATTACAGAACACATCTGGCCAAACAAATGTCTTCTTGAAGTAGACCACATAATCTTTATGTTTAAAATCAAAACTTGTATATAGGACTAATAGGTCTACATCCCATGCAATGTAAAGACTTTTGGATGCATTATATTTATAACCAACAGAGAACCCAATGGACAAGTTTTGTCCACCTGTAATTGTGAAACAAGGACTCAAAGGTTCTGATAGTTTCACGCCCCGAGCCTACACCCTGGGGGGACTGGCACTCAAAGACCATTGTTGGCCCCAAGTGAACCCTTGGCCTGGCATACTTAACTCAGCGGAAGACAATATTCATATCTATCATGATCAAAGAAATTAACTAAACTGAATGATAAAATAACTAAGAATGTTATAAAGATTAAACATTCAACTTTGCCAAAAGTGGCAACCCAAGTCTTAACAATAAGAAATGATAATGAAAAGACTCAAGGGACTAACATCTGACTGTCTATGAAGTCTCTAAAACAACTGAGATGGATGTTGGGACAAACCCCACAACATCGTAATGAACTAAACTAGAAAGGAAATAAAGGTGTCCTCCAGAATGCAAAGAGGCTCTCCAACAGATTCTGAATGCTCAAGCTTGATCAACGAGGCGCTGGATGTTGATCCTGGTTACCTGTGTCTGCATCAAAATACGATGCAGGCCAACTGGAATCAATACATTGAATGTATGAGTATGCGAGTTGGAATGCTAACAAACATAGGCTCGAAAGAGATTATGAAATAAACACTTACCTTGGTTCTTCTCACTTCATGAATACTTAACTGAACTCATTTCAATATAAAATAGTTTAAACCAAGTGCAATATAAAGAAAAGCTGTTTAAAAACATGATGTCAACTCTGTGTATATATAAGGATACACACAACTCTGAAATGTATGTAAAAATACAATAAACTGATGTATATAAAAATACAATAACTTATGTGGGAGATTCTCTAACCGACAACCACCACTATGAGCCTAAGAGATGGTACAACATTTTACCTCACGTTGCTAAGGACTGTCCAATACCTTGCCATCGGTATAGAACCTGAACAACTAAGTGGATCCACTAGTCTATGCTAAAAAGCACTAAGGAATTATCTAAAAAGTATGATCCTTTTTCTACCCATGACGGCTACATGGTATATGGGGGCCTTGAGTTAATATGAACTCGCGTCCCCATATCGGTGCTCAATACTACTCCCAAAAATATTCTTAGCTCATATGTTTTAAAAACAACTACTTCTCTGGTTCGAGATAATTGCTCAAACTTAGCTTAAAAAGCTCTCTTGGAATCAATGTTCCCTTTTTATGTTCAAAACTCTTTTGGAAATCTCAGTTTCGTCTCATCTTAAATGTGAAAACATTTACTCTTGGGAATACTTAGTTCCCATATATCATTTTAAAGAAAAATGAACTTTGCTCTTACTCTTTATTCAACTTCAAAACTTAAGTCTTAAAAAAAGTTAAAACGTTTGTAAAAGACTTATGAAAACTTGAAATGAACTTCTCTTACTAAACTCTTGACTTTGATCTTAACTGCTCTTGACTCGACTCTTAACTGATCCTTGGATTGAATTATGGATTCAAGGATTATGATTGGTGTTCGGAAAGATCTCATGTTGTTTAGGAATGATTTTAAATAACTAAACATGAGAAAACACCAAAAATCAAGATTTGAAGGTGGGTCCGCGACGCGGAAGAAGAATTAAATTTTTGGTTCCAAAAACATCTTTTGAAGCAGAACACCTCGTGTTTGCTCCGCGACGCAAAGCAGAATTTTCAAAATTGGGGGCTAGGCGCGCGACGCACCACTGATGCCAAATTGTTTTCTTCATTTTCTAACCCCAATTCGCCAAAACTCAATTCTTTTTCTCAAATCTCGTTTAGATACAAATATCCAGCAAATGTACCTAAGAACCTAACTCAAAATGAGTCTATAATACGACGTAATGATCTCTGAAACTTCTCAATTCATCTCAATTCAAGAACAACAATCAAATTCAAGAATAAGTAACAAGATCATCAGTACTCAAACACTTTTAGGACGAATTCTGCTGAACGAAACATGTTTGGTGCGTGGGTGAATGAACCCAATGCTATGAAACACTCACATACCTTGTAGGGTCAATTCCTTGGCGAATCCGCAACCAAAATCGATCGTTCATGGCAAATCCTGCTCTTCCTCTTCTCTTTTCTCTTGCGTTCTTTCTCCAAAAGCCCTAACTCTATTTCTCAAAAGTGTACACTGAACTAACTCAGTTTTGACCCCAATTATTTTATCAAAAATGGATTTAATTATTTAGGTAAGGAAAAGACCAAACTACCCTTCAAAAATCCGGATTGGGCATTTCTTTATTCGGACAACCCAACTTCCAAAGGTCATAACTCACTCATACGAACTCGGAATTGCGCAAACTTAGCGGCATTAGAAAGATCATTCCAAGAGCTTTCTAACCCTATCTGGAAATACACCTAAATCATCCTGAGATAGGAGTTATGGTCGTTTGAAGTTTACCAAAATCTCAGTTTAATTTATTTAAAATTTTCCAGATTTCCTTATACTTTCCAAAAATAACTATTTCCAGATTTTAAACTTCCTTCTAGTTCTTTCTAGTTGCGAGATGTTACAATATCTCCCTCTTGGGAACATTCATCCTCGAATGAGATTTACTCTTACTAAGCTAAGGGTGGTAACATCAAGTTCAAACATCCCAAAAGCAATTTCAAACAAAGAACATGCTCACTCATAATTTAGATAGTACTAAAAAGAAAATTAGTACCGTGGTCTATATTTTATCCGGTTTCAAAGAGATGTGGATATCTCTTCTTCATATCCTCTTCAGCTTCCCAAGTAGCTTCTTCAACAAATTGGTTCCTCCAAAGGACTTTGACTGACGCAACTTCCTTTGTCCTCAACTTGCGAACTTGGCGATCTAGAATTTGAACCGAAATCTCCTCATAAGATAAGCTATCTTTGATCTCAATATTTTCAGTTGATATGATTAATGAAGGATCGCCCATGTACTTCTTCAACATGGAGATGTGAAAAATCGGATGAACCGCTACAAATTCTTGTGGTAGCTCCAACTGATAAGCTACATTGCCAATCCTCTTGGCTATTCTATAACGTCCAATATACCGGGGACAAAGCTTCCCCTTCTTACCAAACGTCATAACACCCTTCATGGGTGAAACTTTAAATATACCCAAACATCTACCTCGAACTCTAACGCCCTTCTCCTAACATCAGTGTAAGATTTATGACGACTCTGTGTTGTTTTCAATCTCTCTTGAATTACTTTCATCTTCTCCATAGCTTGGTGAACTAAATCTGGTCCTATCAACCCTATTTCACCAACTTCAAACCATCCAATAGGAGATCTGCATCTTCTCCCATAAAGAGTTTCATAAGGAGCCATTTGGATGCTAGAGTGATAGTTGTTGTTGTACGCAAACTCAATGAGAGGTAGGTAATCATCCCAATTCCCTTTGAAATCAATCACACAAGCCCTCAACATATCTTCCAATGTCTGAATAGTGCGCTATGCTTGCCCGTCAGTCTGAGGATGAAAGGCAGTACTTAAGTTCACCTTTGAACCCAAACCTTTCTAAAAAGATTTCCAGAATTGTGCAGTAAATAGTGCACCTCTATCTGAAATAATGGAGATTGGAACTCCGTGAAATCTTACCACCTCCTGAATATATAACCTGGCATAATCTTCTATTATATGGGTAGTATTTACCGGCAGAAAATGGGCTGATTTTGTCATTTTGTCGACAATCACTCAAATAGAATCATGTTGTCTGCGAGACCTTGGCAAGCCTGCGATGAAATCATATTAATTATCTCCCACTTCCATTCGGCAAGTTCTATATTTTGCGCCAAACCACCGAACCTTTGTGCTCTACTTTAACTTGTTGGCAGTTTGGACACTTAGCAACAAATTCTGCAATACCCTTCTTCATGTCATTCCACCAATACACTTCTCTTAAATCGTGATACATCTTTGTGGAACCCGGATGAATGGAATATCTGGAGCTATGAGCCTCCTCCATGATCCTCTCTTGGAGTCCATCCACCATAGGTACGCACAATCTACCTTGATATCTCAATACACCATCTCCTCCTTGTTCAAAAGCTAATACTCTTTTCTTATGAACGTTTGCCTTTAAATGTAGCAAAATAGGGTCTTGGTCTTGCTTGCCTTTTACTTCTGACTCCCAGGCGTGCCATTCTGTGCTCATATTTTGCTAACTCTCTCTTTCCTTCTTCAACATGAGCGGTGCTACCCATAGACAACCTGCTTAAGGAATCAGCAACAACATTAGCCTTACCTGGGTGATAAATAATACTCATGTCATAGTCCATGAGTAACTCTAACCACCTTCTTTGTCTGAGATTAAGCTCTTTCTGAGTGAACACATATTGGAGGCTCTTGTGATCGGTGAACACATCCACATGAACACCATACAAATAATGGTGCCATATCTTCAGAGCGAAAACTACAGCAACCAACTCTAGATCATGGGTTGGGTAGTTCTTCTCATGAACTTTCAACTGTCTGGAGGCATAAGCTATAACCTTGCCATTCTGCATTAAGACACAACCCAAACCAACTCTAGATGCATCACAATACACCACAAAACCTTGCGCACCTTCTGGTAAGGTCAATACTGGGGCAGTAGTCAACCTTTTTTTCAATTCCTAAAAGTTTTTCTCACAAGCTTCAGACCATTGAAACTTCACTGTTTTCTGAGTCAACTTCGTCAAAGGGAACGAAATAGATGAGAATCCCTCTACAAACCTTCTATAATAGCCAGCCAAACCCAAGAAACTCCTAATATCAGTTGGAGATGTGGGTCTAGGCCAATTCTGCACTGCCTCAATTTATGAGTATCAACTCTAATTCCATCACTGAAAACTATGTGGCCTAAGAACGCCACAGACTCAAGCCAAAACTCACACTTAGAGAACTTGGCATACAACTCTTTATCTTTCAAAGTCTGAAGAACTATTCTGAGATGACTAGCATGATCTTCTTCATTCCTTGAATAGATTAGTATGTCATCAATGAAGACAATAACAAACATATCTAAATAAGGTTTGAATACTCTATTCATAAGATCCATGAACGCTGCTGGTGCATTGGTCAAACCAAAGGATATGACCAAAAACTCATAATGACCATATCTAGTTCTGAAAGCTGTCTTTGGAATATCACATTCCCTTACTTTTAATTGATGATAGCCTGATCTGAGGTCAATTTTTGAGAAACAGGAAGCACCCTTAAGCTGATCAAAAAGATCATCGATTCTCGAAAGAGGATACTTATTCTTGATGGTAACCTTGTTCAATTGGCGGTAATCTATACACATCCTAAGGGAACCATATTTTTTTCACACAAACAAGACCGGAGCGCCCCAAGGTGAGATACTTGGTTGAATGAAGCCCTTATCTAACAGATCCTTTAACTGCTCTTTCAACTCTTTCAACTCTGTTGGTGCCATTCTGTATAGCGGAATAGAGATAGGACGAGTATCTAGAATGATGTCTATACCGAAGTCTATTTCTCTCTCAGGAGGGACTCCGGGTAGTTCATCAGGAAAGACTTTTGGAAACTCTTTTACTATAGGAACTGACTGAATGGGAGGTACCTCAACACTTGAGTCATTAACTTGGACTAAGTGATAAATACAACTCTTTGAAACTAACTTTCTCGCCTTAAGGTATAAAATGAAACGACCCTTAGGCACTACTGAACTACTACTCCACTCTATGATTGGCTCATTAGAAATCTGAAACTTGACAACTCGAGTTCTACAATCTATTGATGCATAACAGGCATGAAGCTAATCCATTCCTAGAATAACATTGAAATCGACCATGTCTAACTCAACAAAATAAGCCATGGTGCTCTTGTGATTGATGGAAATGACACAATCACGATAAACTTGCTCAGCTAGAATAGACTCCCCAATAGGTGTAGAAACACAGAAGGGTTCACATAGTTCCTCAGGAATAACATCAAACTTATTTGCAACATAAGGGGTTACAAAAGATAAACTTGCTCCTAGGTCTAGCAAAGCATTAACATCAAAAGTAAAGACTTTGATCATACCAGTGACAACATCTGGAGAGTTCTCTTGCTCTTGGCGACTCGTGATCGCATAGAGACGGTTTGCTCCTCCGCCAGTACCGAAAGTAGCTCCTCTAGGTGCAGCCTTGTATGGTGGAGCAACTGATGAAGACTGGGCTCTATTGCCCTAATTTCCACTACCTTGCTTATTCTTAGGACACTCTTTCATGAAGTGTCCCTCTTGCCTACACTTGAAACAACTTTTCTGGCCATCACGACACTTACCTGAGTGGTTTCTACCACACCTACCACATACGGGAGCCCAACTACCTCCTTGTGCCACACTACCTTGAGACTGTGTTGGTCTAGCTTTGTAGTTCTGTGAATTCTAGCCATTATACTCACCTTTGTTCTTAGGTGCAGGTGCACTAGCAGATGATGGTGCAGGCCCCTTTTGCTTCTGAAAGGACGGACGATTGACACTAACCTTCTGTTGCCCAGACTCATTTCCTGTTTTCGGTTTCTTATTTCTGAACTCTTCCCTGTCTCTCAGCTTCTCTTCCTCAACCTGCTGCACATAAACCATCAACCTTGATATGTCCATGTCCCCAATAAGCATTGCTGCCCGGTCCTCTTTACTTGATAGATGGCCCAACCCAGTAACGAACAAGCTCATTCTACTTCTCATGTCCTTAACCATCTCCGGAGCATAACGGGATAGTTGAGTGAACTTCAACCCATACTCATGCACACTTAGAGAATCCTGCTTAAGTGTGAGGAACTCACGTACCTTGGCCTCTTTCAGTTCCCGGGAAAAGAAATGCCCCAAGAAATCTTCCTTAAAACAGGCCTAACTCGCAGTTGGTGCATCCTCAGCTCTACCCCTATTTCCACTGATCAAACCAGGTCCTGGCAACATTCTTCATCTGGTATGCAGCTAGCTCAACCCTCTCAGTATCAGCACCATGCATCACGTCAAATACCTTTATTAGTTCCTTAATGAAGTTCTTTGGATCCTCATTAGTGCTGGAACCAATGAAACTTGGAGGATTTATCCTCAAGAACTCACGAATCCTTGAAGTGTCAGCTTCTTCTTGTTGAGCTCCTCTTTTACTGCCCAACCTGGTTAGTCATAGCTTGGTTCAACATCCGGATAGCCGCACAAAACTCCGCATTGGTGACTTCTCCTTGAGGTTGCACTTCAGGTGCATTGGTTAACTCTTGTTCCTCAACATTGCATCTCGCAGGACGACCTCTGACAGCTCTTCGTGGAGGCATGATTATCTAAAACACGCATAAGCACAAATTAGAAGGAAATTTTATAGAGGTTAACTCTATCGCACGAAATGAATGTGAAAGAAGTGAGATAGTTCCTAAATGTTACAGCCTCCTAATTATAGATGTGGTGCGCTTCACACCGATAACTAGGACGCTACAGACACGACTTCATAGACTCCCTAGGACTCTTAAACTCTGTGCTCTGATACCAAGTTTGTCACACCCCGAGCCTACACCCTGGGCGGGACTAGCACTCGAAGACCATTGTTTGCCCCAAGCGAACCCTTGGCCTGGCTTACTTAACTCAGCGGAAGACAATATTCATATCTATAATGATCAAAGAACTTAACTGAACTGAATAATAAATTAACTAAGAATGTTTTAAAGATTAAACATTCAACTTGGCCAAAAGTAGCAACCCAAGTCTTAACAATAAGAAATGATAATGAAAAGGCTCAAAGGACTAACATCTGACTGTCTATGAAGCCTCTAAAACAACAGAGATGGATGTTGGGATAAACCCCACAACATCCTAATGAACTAAACTAGAAAGCAAATAAAGGAGTCCTCCGGAATGTAAGGAGGCTCACGAACAGACTCTAAATGCTCAAGCTGGATCAATAAGGCGCTGGATGTTCATCCTGGTTACCTGAGTCTGCATCATAATACGATGCAGGCCAACTGGAATCAGTACATTGAATGTACGAGTATGCGAGTTGGAATGCTAACAAACATAGGCTCGAAAGAGATTATGAAAGAAACACTTACCTTGGCTCTTCTCAACTAATGAATACTTAACTGAACTCATTTCAATATAAAACAGTTTAAACCAAGTGCAATATAAAGAAAAGTTGTTCAAAAACATGATTTCAACTTTGTGTATATACAAGGATGCACATAACTCTGAAATGTATGTAAAAATACAATAAACTGATGTATATAAAAATACAATAATTTCTGTGGGAGATTCTCTAACCAAAAACCACCACTATGAGCCTAAGTGATGGTACAACGTTTTACCTCATGTTGCCAAGGACCGTCTAATACCTTGCCATCGGTATAGAACCTGAACTACTAAGTGGATCCACTAATCTATGCTAAAAATCACTAAGGAATCGTCTAAAAAGTATGATCCTTTTTCTGCCCATGACGGCTACATGGTTTATGGGGGGGTTGAGTTAATACGAACTCGCGTCCCCATATCGGTGCTCAATACTACTCCCACAAATATACTTAGCTCATATGTTTTAAAAACAATTTCTTCTCTAGTTTGAGATAATTGCTCAAACTTAGCTTAAAAAGCTCTCTTGGAATCAATGTTCCCTTTTTTTGTTCAAAACTCTTTTAGAAATCTCAATTTCTTCTCATCTTAAATGTGAAAACATTTACTCTTGGGAATACTTAGTTCCCATATATCATTTTAAGGAATAATGAACTTTGCTCTTACTCTTTATTCAACTTCAAAACTTAAGTCTTAAAACAAAGTTAAAATGTTTGTAAAAGACTTACGAAAACTTGAAATGAACTTCTCTTACTAGACTCTTGACTTCTCTTGACTTTGATCTTAACTGCTCTTGACTCGACTCTTAACTGATCCTTGAATTGAATTAAGGATTCAAGTAGTATGATTGGTGTTCGGAAAGATCTCATGTTGTTTAGGAATGATTTTAAATAGCTAAACATGACAATACACCAAAAATCAAGATTTGAAGGTGGGTCCGCGACGTGGAGGCATAATTAAATTTTTGGTTTTGAAAACATCTTTTGTCGCAGAACACGTCGTGTCAGCACTGTGACGTAAAACAGAATTTTCAAACCTAGGGGCTAGGCGTGCGACGCGCCGCTGATAACAAATCTTGCCCGACGACTTTTCTTCTTTGTTTCTCAACCCCAATTCGCCAAAACTCAGTTCTTTTTCTCAAATCTCCTTTAGATACAAATACCCAGCAAATGTACCTAAGAACCTAATTTGAAAGAACTCTATAATACGATGTAACGATCTCAGAAACTTCTCATTTCATCCCAATTCAAGAACAACAATCAAATTCAAGAATAAGTAACAAGATCATCAATACTCAAACTCTTTTAGGACAAATTCTGCTTGACGAAACATGTTTGGCGTGTGGGTGAATGAACCCAATGCTATGCAAGACTCACATACCTTGTAGGGTCAATTCCTTGGCGAATCCGCAACCAAAATCGATAGTTCTTGGCGAATCCTTCTTTTCCTCTTCTCTTTTCTCTTGCATTCTTTCTTCAAAAGCCTTAAGTCTATTTCTCAAAAGTGTAAACTGAACTAACTCAGTTTTGACCCCAATTATTTTATCAAAAACGGATTTAATTAATTAGGTAAGGAAAAGACCAAACTACCCTTCAAAAATCCGGATTGGGCATTTCCTTATTCGAACATCCCAACTTCCAAAGGTCATAACTCACTCATACGAACTCGGAATTGTGCAAACTTAGCGGCGTTGGAAAGATCATTCCAAGATCTGTCAAACCATGTCTGGAACTACACCTAACTCATCCTGAGCTAGGAGTTATGGTCGTTTGAAGTTTACCAAACACTCGAATTAATTTATTTAAAATTTTACAGATTTCGTTATACTTTCCAAAAATAACTATTTCCAGATTTTAGACTTCCTTCTAGTTCTTTCTAGTTGCGAGATGTTATAGATAGTACCAGCATCAAGTCATGCGTTGTTGGATGCAACAAAAACGACGTACTATTTGATCCTTCAACTGGTGAATCATTAGTGTCACTTTTATTTGCCTGCAGTAATATGTTGCTAATATCCACCATATCAATTTTAGTTTCAACTGTTTTACTACCATAGGAATTCACAAGTAAACAACTTCTTCTTTTTCTAATTTCTTCAAACAATGCATGTGCATCTACGTTCTTATTAGAACGTGTTAGAACCAGGAACTCAGAACTAATTCAAGGATCCCATACACCAAAATCTGATGAAATTCTATAAACAGGGACAATGAAGGTAGTCACACCAAGGTTGATTTGAAATTGAGTTAAGAGACATTGATCAATGAAAGTATTAGCAATTTAACAAGTCGATGTCTTAAGGATTTCCTTAAACTCGTTCACAACTATGGTGGAAGGTCCCTTGCAAAGGCTCTAAAATTTCATTGAAAAAGCAATATGTGTTAGACTCACCACCAGTAGAGCTCTTTCATCATTTTCTTCTTCCCCGTAAGATTTTCCATACTCCACATTTGGCATCACTTCATCCGCAGGAATTTCACCTTCTAATGTCTTAATTTTATGAATTTGTGGTTCATTAGAGTCATGATCAATATGAGTTGCATTAACGTACCTCTCTGGCTATTCTCCTTCGGGATGTCCATTGAACACTTCGACTGCGATACTTTCAATACCTATAGATTCTTCACCAGCCCTTTCATCGTCAAACACCTTGTGCACGTCCATTTTGCTTTTGTGTTCAGATTTCGCTTCATAGTTTTTAAGCAAAGATAAATTGGTTATATTTCTCCACTATTGGAGATTGGACAAATTATATTCATGCAATTTGAGATGACATTTACGAAAGCGAATCAACACTTTCTTAGCAAAATGTTTCCAATCTACCAATTGTTTGATCTCAAAAATCCATCGATACCACTGTAAAGTTGTCCTATCGAGATAGCACGACGCGAGATATAACTTGTGGTTTTCTGTAATATCATAGAAGTCAAAGTAGCGTTCAGCCTGAGAAATCCATAACTCTGGATTCTGGCCACATAATCGTTGAAATTCCACTGGCTTGGTTTACTCGTTGGAAGGTTTCCAACCAACTCTTGTAACAGTGAATGAATTTCAGCGAGATCCTTCGACCAATTATCCTTCATGACATTAGTTGAATATTCAATTGTTTGAGATATTTGGTCCTCCATTGAAGAGCTCTGGATGAAAGCACCAATGCAACAAACCCGATTTCTCAATACAGATACATAAACATTATATTCATCAATAACCAAATTATAATAACAACACTTGAATTACAAAGAGAAATATTGAAATAACAAGTAACTAAAGATAGATATAGGAATGGGAATGAGAAGTTAAAACTCTAGAAAGAAGATGAGTAGAAAATACAGTTTCTTCATAATTGGCATAATCCTCCATAACCGTAGACGAAAACCATTTAAACTCTACTCAACCTGGATCCCAATCAAATCTATTATTGGGCTGCCTAATTCTTGGGCCTCTTTGTGGTTTAGTCCCAGGCCCAACAGCTTGGCCAGCCTCTGACCTATCGGCGTTCACAATATAAACCTAATTAAAAATTGGAAAATGATAAGTTGTATCAACTAATCATTTATTTGATTCAGTTTAATTGCCATTATTTATTTATTTTTAAAATTTAGTAAGGTAGTTTTTTAGTTAAAAAATTAGTGAACGACATTTTCGTAATCCAATTTTGAACTTGAAACTTTTCCACTTTTAATATAATATGAAATATGATGATAATATATATATATATATATATATATGTGTGTGTGTGTGTGTTGAGTGTAGTACAGGATTTTGTGTTAATTAAATAATTATTTCAAAAAAATAAAGTACTATAATATTTGTGAATGATTAATGTGAATCGTCGTATGATGACTTATTTATCAATATCAAGATGACTAATTATCGTCGAATTCTACAAAATGAAAAATCAAATTGTCTCATAATTATACTTCCTAGATATAATATGGTAAACATTCACGAAAACAACTTTATTGTTTTAAAATACTATTAGATGCAACTAGGAATAGACAATAATTACATTTGAACTTCCAAAAGAGTTATGCCTATGAAGAATCTCCTTGAGCTTGTAATATTTCCCTAACTAGAATACAATATGCTCACAAAGGTACGTTTGGTTATTTAAGTATTGAATAATACTAAAAGAAATCAAATGGACACAGCAGCTCAATATTGAAGGGTTTCAACGATCTCATAAAATTGCAACCATATGAATTTAGTAATAGCAAGAATAAAAATTGTTTTTATGTTTTTTGAATTAGCTAGTTGGGTATGGCTAGTTATAGTTTTATAATGTTGAACCTTATTGATTAATATAAAAGTTTTGATCCTCCTCGATTCAACCCATTTTTAGCTTAAATTATCTATTTTGATCTAATTATTAGGTCATTTCTGGTAGACTTTTACTTGATAAGTTGCAAAACCACAAAAGTAGTCATTTTTTAGATGATTCTTTTATTTTCAATTTGCAAGGGAAAAAATCAGAACATATGGTCTTTAATTTTCTTATATTTAATATTAAGGAAGTATTTTATTTTTGGTTATTTATAAAAGCAAAATGAAAAGATCGAATCCACCCCCCAATTTATTTTTCATCTTATCCCATATCTTTAAGGGAATTTTAGGAAGATTAGACACAAAGAAATAGATCACATTCACCCTAACCCTAGTCTATAAAACTAAAAGAAGCGACTCTAATATAAAGAGGAGCAGTCACAGCTAGCCCAATAAAAAAACAGCCTCAATTCACATTCTCCACTAATATTTTACCACTACATAGCCATGAAGAATTCAAAGATAACATTTTTAAAATTTTCATGAAAACAGTCATTCTACTCTAGTTCACCAAAAACTAAGACGACAACACAACAAATCTGGTTGCTCAAGATCTAAATGTAGGTAGAGTCGAGTTCGCAAAGTTAAACTGGTGATTTCTACTATAATCTAATGCTTAGAGATTTTCATCAATAAGTGAAGAAAATTTACTCCATCAAGGCTCTTTCTCACATTTTTATTCAATTTGTATCCATCAGTTTTAGTTGTTTCAATGACTAGTGAATATCTATGTCCATGTGTTTGTTTTTGCCCTATTGTTAATGTTTCAAGAATCATTCTTGAATTGCAATTCTTATATAGTTATATTGTTTTTTTTTAATTTTGATGTCTCATCACGGGAAATATCCTTTTTATTGATTCATTTTGTGGTATCTCCATTAGATTATATATGTGCTCTAGCTTCATGTTGTCATGTTATTTATTGTGAAGTTTGATACCTAAAAAAGAAATAACACTAAAACAAAATATTCATTTAGTGGCATTAGATTAATTTTTAACTACTGCCGCAAAATATTTGTTTGCAATTGATTTAATGTCATCTCATCTAGAGTTGTTAAAGATTTTAAGGACAGTTATGCAAAGTGTTAGTTATAAATACTCATATTTATTAGTGCCGCTAAATATAATATAGTGGCAACTATATTATTTTTGTTACATTCTGATAATCTCCATGACTTAGTAATTTACTCTATATTCACATATGAATGAAACAGGTTACCTAACATGTTTCAAAGTAACAGTAAGAACAATAAATAAAGAACATAATATTTTTACAAGGAAAACACCCGGCTCAAAAAGTGTAAAATACCACCATGTACCCCGACTGGATTTAATTTCAACTTCACTAAATCACTAAGCCTCAACAAAAAATATATTACAAACTTTGCAACCTACATAACTAACTCTAATTCATTAGATTCAAGTTATGGATTTAGATTACAACTCTTGCAATCCTAGGAACTAACCCTAAATCCTAACCTTCAAGTTATGAATTCGGATTACAAATATTGTAATTCTAGGAACTAACTCTAAATCCTAAACTTCAACACAAACCTCCCAAGGTATGTGTTCCCAACTATTCGAGCTATCCCAACCTGAAGACAACACTTCTAATTCAGTTCATAACTTATTAAACTAAGATTACATCAAGACTCATTCACAAATAAAAACTCTTGACACATAAACTCTATAAAAAGGACCACGTTCTTCGATGTGTTCTTCCAGTTCACTGGTAGCACTTACGAAGTCAATTTTTCACTTTCTCTTTTTGCTCTGTTTCTGGACGGTTTCATCTCTATTAAGCACAATTCTTCATAGAGTTATTGCTAACTTCAAACTCCTTATTGATTTGAACTCTGATGGCTAAGAGTTCTACTTCGAGTGAGTTTCCTTCTTCAATTCAAACTTTTTGCTTCTTTAGACTCCTTCAAATCAAATTTATTGACTGACATTTTCTTTGTCAATTATCAAAACTACATAAATCCCAACAAATCCCCCCCCCCCCCCCTTGATGATGACAAACCTCTTGTCTTTGTGCATTCAGACAACTTTACATGAAAACACTGAAGCATGAAATATTAGCATAAAACATGTTAGTCAATGGGTTATAAACACTACACAACTCTTGTCAAATCTTACATACACAAGAAGATATATAAGCCAAAACCCATATTTTTCATTTAAATATAGCATATATACAACTTTGCTAGGAAAAATAGGAAAGAAAGAGTAAATTATGAAAATAAACAACACTAAGTTCCAAGGAAAAATGGAACTTTAAAAGACCAGTAAAATGATAATACAGGTGAAAGATGGAAAAAGACCCTTTTGGAAATAATAAGATTTGCATCAAAGCCACAAAATCTACATATATGATATGAGAATATAATGAAAACAAAATATTTGTAGATCCTTTGAGTTCTTTTTAACTTTTCTATTTCAAAGAAAACGACCATTCATACATACAAAGGGTGTAAGCATAATGAAAAAAATAAAACTTGGAACAGATTAAATCATGAGAATA
Organism: Solanum acaule; assembly: GCA_036250505.1. Taxonomy (NCBI): domain Eukaryota; kingdom Viridiplantae; phylum Streptophyta; class Magnoliopsida; order Solanales; family Solanaceae; genus Solanum; species Solanum acaule. The sequence continues at coordinate 45,573 of JAJOOR010003749.1, read as the reverse complement.
TTAAAACCTCTTCGTATCTCAGCAACATCTTGCGGGAGCACGAGAGTCATTAGTAGGTTTAGTTATATGATAAAAGTCGACCATTACAATCATTCTATTGGCTTAATTCCCTTTGCTTTGCTAACAATTCCTCAAATTTTCTCTTGGTTGATTCAAACATAGCTTCATCTGCATGTCTTTGATGCATTGTTTCTTTTTGTATGTCTCTGCAATGCAGTTTACAAAGTATCATAGACATGAAAATGAAGTTTGAATCAAGCAAGAAGAAGTTTGAGGAAAGGTTAACAAACCAAAGGGAAGCAAGTAGAAGGATCATAATGGTGGACTTTCCTCATATGCCTAACCTGCTAATGACTTTCGTACTCCCACAAGGTGCTACTTGGATACAATGCGGTTTTGATATTATCATGATTTAATCTATTATAAGTTTCATTTCTTAATTTACTGTATGACCTCTGTCTTTAAGAATGATCTTTTACTCTAAACTAGAAAAGCTAAATATAGATCCAAGGATCAATCAAGCATTTTGTATTCATCCCTTTCTCACATAATATATGTAGATTGTGGTTCCTCTTAGCTCCAAGAAGGTCTTTTTCACTCTTTCACATGTATCAATGTTTTACTTGTCTTTTAAAGTTCCATCCTTTTATAGAATATCCTTGGCCATAACTCATTTCCGTATTTTACTCTTCTTTTTATATATTCATATTTCTATGTAGGGTTGTTTTTTCTTTCATGTGGCTTTATTATTTTTTGAGTGCAGGTCTAACTTAATTAGGTGTTTTTTGTTACTTTGAAGTGTGCCACTTGACTCTTTTATAGCGTACCCTTCTTCCTATTCATATTTCTTTATTTATTCATCTACAATTCTATTTCAAGTTCCTTTTTGCTTTCATGTGGCCTTTTGATATTTTTATTGTCAATCTCACTTAATTAGGCATTTTTTCTGACAATGAAGTGTGTCACTTCACTCTTTTCACCTAACAACCAAATATGTAAAATCTATAGTAGAAGTGAACTTTAGTACAATTATATTTTCTTCGATACAAGATGCTAATCTGCACTAGGATATTTAGGAATTATTATGAAATAAACGACATGAATTTTATTTTTTTTAAAGCGCCAACTAAAAGCTAATGCTAACTCGAATTGACATGTGTATGCGCAAATTCATTGTTCATGATTTTGTTCAAATCGACTTATCTTCTACATATTTTTGTAACAAATGACAAATACACCTGAACATGTGATGATACTGTTAAGATCTATGGGAGCGCAAAAAAATAGAAGAAATTCAAATTGAAGAAACTAAGGTAATGTAGTAAATATTTGGTTTCTATATCTATTCTCCCCGCAAAAGTAAGGAGAACTTAAAACCAATATTGACGTTTAAGAGAAGTTGTATGTAGTACCAGTACAAACACACGTACTGGTAGGCACCATCAATTAACCCGACGCCCACCACATAACATAAGAAACCACTAGTAAGATCATGAAATAAACCACTCACTTCTCCACCTTTACCCTCTCTTGAAATTTCTCCCATTTACACTAGTACTCTGACTACTAACCACCTTCTCGATCTACCCGCTTACCAGGTACTTAATCATAGCCTAACCATTCTAACACATAGAAAGATTCCCAAATACAACCCCAAATGTTTGATCTAAGCGCTCACGTCATACCGTTACTTCCTTGTCACATTACCCAACCCTGGTCACATAGTACATAATATCAAGCTTTCTCACCACTAAACCCAATCCCTTTTCACTATACGCAACAAGTTCACTCCACACAAAGAATAATCAAATATAAGTCATCATAACATATACCCACTTCGGAAAATCACAATATCACTTATCTTTACGAACAAGGTACCGTTTCACCTACATCAAGATACACAATTTATATCAAATCATTGGTCCCCTCATAGAACCCAAACCCAAACTGGTAGCATACCGGAATGTGGTACCCGATCCAATAATTATGCCAAAACGTGGCAACCTATCCCATAGTTTTGCCAAAACGTGGCAACTGATCCAAGTTAGTTATGTCGAAACATGGCAACCGATCCATTCACCACACCACAATTACACAAGTATATTCTCAAGATCATACATTTAAGTCATGATTCATGGCATTCATCATTCCTCTATCTCATTACCACAAGTGTGATCAATAAAGCAACATTCATATATATATATATATACAAGTATCATAATGAAGCAAGATAAACATACATCACACAATCATAGAGTCACAACCATCACCTACGAACTATTCATCAATGCATATCATGTAATCATTAATTTGATCATACTTAACCCTAGTTCATCCTCTAAGGATTCGTTCTAGGGTTTAATCATAACTCATTCGGTGCACGAAGGCCTACGTATAATTCTACCGTTGATTTACATATATTGCGCAGTGAACAAAGAATTATAACTACTCAATTCATAAAAACCTAGCCTACCTAGGCACCAAGCAGTTGCACGGAGTTTTTGACTTCGATTCCAATTTTTCGGGGTTCGTGACGGTGAATTTGGCCAAGAATCCACAAAATATCACCATCCTCGTGCTAGAAATCTCCTCCTCTTTCCTTCCCAAACTTAAAGCAACTTTCTGATGATTTCTAGGGCGTTTTACGACATATTTAGGTATTTTAGGAAGATGGAGAAAATAGGATTTCTCGTAATTTACATTCTGCCTCGCATGTCCCGCCTTGGCGCCAGCTACCCTACCCTGGCATCACCGCCCTTGTGGCATCTGGCCCACTATGGCTGGACAATGGCCCAGAATTTCTCGGATTTTTGTTTCTCCTAAATAACGGTGGTTTGGGTCGTTACAATAGATACCAATTTACCCCTCGTTTGTCCCCGAACGACTAGTGCACAAGACATCGCATGCCCTATTTCAATCATTTCTAATTTAAAGAATTGGCCCATTACGAAAACACGACGTATGGTGACCCTTCACTTAATTGACACACGAAAAGGTACGATATTCAAGGACTAGCAGAACTTTGAGGCAACAATTGATGTTCGAACGCTTTTAAAGTCACACAGCCTGCCCCGCCAGGGGGGCAGCCCTCCTGCTGAGGTGAGGCCACTGTGGCGAGGATATCTCCCGCTGTGGCAGGAGATCGGAAATAGTAAAAAAGAGGCAATGGGAATTGGCTTCCTCATTCTTCCTTTCTCAAACTCACAACCACCCCAAAATTGCCTCTACTCGATCATTCCAGAAATAATTTCTAAGGTAATTCTCGTATCTTACACTCTTTACTTCATTACTTAACTAACAATGATTGCCTGACCCAAATCGATAGGGTCGAATAGGTTTTTAGGGTAGTTTTTCAAAAAATTGAAATGGGTTGCATGTTTGATATAATAAACATAGCATGGGTACCTCCCTCACGTCCGCAACGTTCCCACAACATCCTGGGCGTATGGATTTCATAGAAATATGGTTAAATCGATACCAAAATGGGTGGGGGATGTTAAAGGGTCTTCTTAGCATAAACTCGAATTTGGACATCATTTAGGGGTTATTTGGCAAAAATAATTCAATATTTGGGTTCTAGGGTATTTATATACTCTGATCTGTTGAAATTCTATCAAAAATAGGGGGTTTCGGGACGAAGAGGTGCCATGGTCATGCCTAGTGTTCATCCCAGATGAAGGCCGCTCTGGCAACCTCCGTCATCCCATTGTGGCGGGATTTGGGCCGCTGTGGCGGGATTCAAGAACCAGGAGACTGAGTCCCCAACTCAGGATTTTCCCCTCCCCCTTTTAAACTGACCAATTCTATCATGTCCTAACATATATTATTCCGTCTCTTGCAGGCTTTCTAATGGCAGGTTTGAACGAGGAAAACTTACCTTTCGTTCGATTTCTCGACACTGCTAGTCGAGAACGGTTCCATGACTTTCGGAACAACAAGTTTCACAATACCCGAGCATTTACAACTTGCATAATTTTAACCAATTGGCTAACACATTGCACATAACAAATTCCAGACACACATTTATAATACACGTAATCACATCACATTCTAAACAAGTTCAACTTCATATTCGCAATTAATTTCAGAAACACGAAACACGCATTCACAAAGAAACCAAGTTCATAATTAGTTATTTTCAGTCCATGGATGACTATTACTGGTCATCCATGCATTTACACCACCCCTAGGGCCAGATACTAATTGGAACCTTCCCTGTTCCGATTTACCTTGCTTATGGCCCCTCCTTCGTGATCATGACGTCCGATTTACCTTGTTGAGATACCAATTGAAATCAGGAGATACTAATTGGACCCAACTCATACCACAAGCGACACATGCACGAAAGGAGAGAACAAGTGGAACAACTTCCTAGAATGCTTCCTAGCCTCTTGTAGATTAGATGTGGACATCAACACACCAATCCGTAGGAGTCTAGTCCGCATTTTGCTCTTGTACTGGGAGACCAATAACCTAGGGTCTGATACCAATTTGTCACGACCCAACCCACCGGGCCGTGTGGGCACCTACATACTATCACCTAAGTAGGAGAACCCTCATATTCCAATAATTAAATCATGCGGAAAATTAAAAAACACGGGATAAAATATACTAACGAAATTTTATAAGTAAGAAACATTAACATATTTTTTGTTTAAGACTTGCAAAGTAATTAACTCCCCCATAGTATCTAGTCTAAATAGGTACAAGAGCTACTAAGAGTACAACTAGACATAATAAACAAAGACACAACTCCCACCATGCGGAAGGAAAGATAGAAGCTGCTGGAGAATTTCTTCGTCTTCACCTAATGAAACATCACCAACATGCATCCAGACTATGTCAAAGAAATAGCAATAGTAGTATCAATACAAACACACGTACTGGTACGCATCATCGATCAACCCAACGCCCATCACATAACATAAGAAACCACTAGTAAGATCATGAAATAAACCACTTGCTTCTCCTCCTTTACCCTCACTTGAAATATCTGCCATTTACACTAGTAGTTTTACTACTAACCACCTTTTCGATCTACCTACTTATCAGGTACTTGGTCATAGCCTAACCATTCTAACACATAGAAAGATTCCCAAATACCACCCCAAACGTTTCATCTAACCGCTCACATCATACCCTTACTTCCTCATCACATTACCCAACCCTGGTCACATAGTACATTATATCAAGCTTTCTCACCACTAAATCCAATCCCTTTTCACTATAGGCAACAAGTTCACTCCACATAAAGAATAATCAAATATAAGTTATCATAACATCTACCTACTTCAGAAAATCACCATATCACTTATCATTACAAACAAGGTACCGTTTCACCTTTATCAAGATACACAATTTATATCAAATCATTGGTCCTCTCATGGAACCCAAACCCAAACTGTTAGCATACCAGAACGTGGTACCTGACCCAATAATTATGCCGAAATGTGGCAACCGATCCCATAGTTATACCAGAACGTGGCAACCGATCCAAGTTAGTTATGCCGAAACGTGGCAACCGATCCATTCAACACACCACAATTACAATCACAAGTATATTCTCAAGATCATACATTTAAGTCATGATTCATGGCATTCATTATTCCTCTATTTCATTACAACAAGTGTGATCAATAAAGCAACATTCAAATACATACAAGTATCATAATGAAGCAAGAACAACATACATCACACAATCATAGAATCACAACCATCACCTATGAACTATTCATTAACGCATATCATGTAATCATTAATTCGACCATACTTAATACTAGTTCATCATCTAAGGCTTCTTTCTAGGGTTTAATCATAACTCATTCGGTGCACGAAAGCCTACGCATAATTCTACCGTTGATTTACATATATTGCGCAGTGAACACAGATTTATAACTACTCAATTCATAAAAAACTAGCCTACCTGGGTGCCAAGCAGTTGCACGGACTTTTTTACTTCGATTTTGGTTTTTCGGGCTGTGTGACAGTGAATTTGGCCAAGAATCCGCAAGATATCACAATCCTCACACTAGAAATCTCCTCATCCTTCCTTCCCATGCTTAGAGCAGCTTTCTAAGGGTTTCTAGGGTATTTTACGATTTATTTAGGAATTTTAGGAAGATGGAGAAAATATGATTTCTCATAATTTATGTTTTGCCTCGCCTGTCCCACCCTAGCGTCATTTGGCCCGCAATGGTGGGACAATGGCCCAAAATTTCCCAGATTTTTGTTTCTGCTAAATAATGGCAGTTTGGATCTTTATACTTTCTTATCCCTTTGGAATTACATTTCATGAAATCTCCTTTTGAAAATTATGTTTATCAGATTCAACAGTTGCTTATCCATGAATTTTTACGTTAAATGAAACAAATTAAAACATAATTAAACCTGGATATGTTGTATGATTTTGCCTTTGAAGTGTTTCATTTGACTCTTAAGAGTTGTGACTTATAACAAGGCAATTTCAGGACCTTCATATCAGTGGTGGATCTAGAGCATTGTTTATGTGTTCACACAAAGCCAATTATTTTTGTGCATTCCTTGCATTTCTGTTAAGAAATTCAATAAATATGTGATTGGGAACGCAATTATTATAGAAATAATAAATTTTAAATCTCAAATAAATCTTTGCTTGAAGAAACATATCCTTGATCATATCTCATCTATACTATATTTCTATTCGGGTTTAATTTGTTCTTTCTTTTTGTGCAGCTTTTTTCTTTCCCAAATGCCAATACCGCAATATCGCAAAGTTCATAAACATTTTATAATTCAAATCTTTTAGATTCTAGGAAATCAAGACTGCATAATTCCTTTCATAAGTATTACTCTAGTTTGTCGTCATTTATGTGTGTTTACATATCTACTAATTGTTTCAACATTCAAGGTTTATTCTTTTTCTTGAGTTCCAATATTTTTTGTTTGAGTTACCAACATTTTTTCTTTGCTCTCATACAACATATCAAGACACAAATAAAGTGGAAAACAATCTTGTTTTGAGCTTGCCTAAATGTTGAATTGTTCCAAAAGATTTGGTGTATCTTTGTTTAAATTTTATATTCGCATTAAAAGTGACTAAATATTGAATTGTTCTGAAACTTTTCTACTTGACATTGATTGATGATATCTTTAAAATAAATATAAGTTTAGCTATGATGGTAAAATTAGTGGCTAGATAGAAGTTGGGGGCTAAATAAATGTAAGAGTTTATGCTATATATATTTTTTTGAAATAATTATTTAAACTGGTCATTTAAATAACACCTATTAGACTTGTCATGTCCATTCTGCTTAATTTAGTGCACGCCTAGTTGCTATGGATCTTTGGTTGGATGCTTGAGTTGTCACTAGGTAATTGTACGCTAAAACATGTATTTGAATAGTCATCAGGTTGTGTTCTAAAACATGTAGTATGTGTCAATCATCACAAAATTGAAATACTTAGATCTAGTCTTGTGAGCTAACTTTCTTGCACAAATTATTGTACATATGCCACAAAGATCAATCTTCTGATGTTAACATAAATCTAGTACTTCAATTTTTTTTTATATTAACATAAATCTGGTACTTCTTCACGCCGTCTGGTTGAACAAACAACAACTTTAGTTCGTTGATTTTCTGATTGATTTTTTAGTCCATTGACAAGTTCATGACCATTCAATGAACTAAAGTTGTCGTTTGTTCAAACAGACGGCGTGGAGAAGTACCATATCTAAGCTAACCTTAAAAAAAATGAAATCAATAATCTTATTGTGGATTTGGGTTTGGGTGGTGGTATGAAATATTTTGGATTTCAATCCACCGAATCAATATTTATAAAAGGAAACTTGATTTTACTTGATGTTTCTTTTGTATCATCTAGACTACAAGATTCCTAGCTCAAGAAGATCAATCTTTGCAGTATATGTATAATAATTTGTGCAAGAAAGTTAACGCATAAGACTAGATCTAAGTATTTCAATTTTGTGATGATTGACACCTAATACATGTTTTAGCACACAACCTAGTGACTATTCAAATATATGTTTTACCATACAATTACCTAGTGACAATTCAAGAATCCAACCAATAGACCCATAGCAAATAGGCGTGTGCTACTTTAAGTAGAATGGACACGACAAGTCCATAGCTGGTATTTTTAATGACCAGAGTAAACAATTATTTCAAACAATGTATATAACATAAACTCTTCACATCTATTTAGCCTCAACTTCTTTCTAGCCACTTGTTTTACATGCATAGATAAAGTTATATCTATTTTAAAGAGATCGTTAATGAATGTTAAGTAGTTGGGTTTCTAAAAACAACTCAACATTTTAGTCACTTTTAATGCAAATATAAAATTTGAACAAAGATGCACCGAATCTTTTCAAAACAGTTTAACATTTAGGCAAGCTCACAGAGAGATTCTTTGCCGCTTTATTTGTGTCTTGATATGTAGTATGAGAGTAAGAAAAATTGTATCTAACAAAAATTGTATCTTAATATAAAATTTTGTAATAGCTACTTTCTCTAAAGATATTTTTTTAAAAGAAAATGCCCAAATATGCCATCGAACTTTTAGAAAAGACTCATTTATGTCATCCGATAAAACTTTGGCTCATGTATGCCATTGCTTTTAAAGAAAAGGCTCATCCATGCCTTTTTTTTTAACTGTGGTTTTGCAAAACCACTTTTTACACCCCAAACAACTTTTAACACTTTTCAATTGAAATTTTTGGATCAAATATACTCCTTTTGTTTCTTTTTCCTTAAGAACATCAAGAACACATAAAAAAAAAATTAACAATTCACAAATTTCAAACAATTTTAATTATTTTAAGAAATCACCTCAAATTGCAAGAGTAGTTTTCCTCCGAGCTTGATACCAAAACTCAATATTTTATGTGCTCGAATTCAACCTAACTCTACAAAACCCACTTAAAATTTCTTCAAAGTTTCAAAACTTCAACATTCTTTAATGGTAGATTTTTCTCCACAACTTTAATTTATTCAAAATTTTAAATATAGACTCAAAAAATACTAGGGAACAAAAATCTAATGTCAAATATAACTACAAAAACATGAATCAAAGCAATTTTTTGAAATTTTGGGACTTTTTTTAAAAAAAAAAGGAAATGATTTCCAAATTTATCATACTAGAAAAAAGAAAATGTGTGTCATTTATTTGTTAGAACCAGGTCCCCCATAAAAGACTACATGTCCAAACCCCGAACTGGAACTTGGTACATCAATAAGTGTGGAGGCATTGTCAAAAGTTGATAGTTGCCCAGGATCTCTAGTTTTTCTAGCAGAATCAATAATAGAAACTTTTCTACAATATGCATCTTTAGTAGAATTTCCTGAACTAGGAGAATTGCCAGAACCCATTGGAGAGAAAGTAGGTGCTCAACTAAATGCCTCTCCTCCCCATGACGCTCTTGATGCAAAATCTTTTAATCCCGTAAAGAGCTTTGGAGGCCAGAAATCAATTTGTATCAAATCACTACTATAAAACAGCCCACCATCTTCCATTTTTAAGATCCCTTTCAATGAAGAATGTATCCTCGAATATTCCATTAGGATCGAATGTACTATTGAATACCTTCCAAAGGTGTTTCTGTATTCACAATTATGAATCCATTGCAACTTGTGTTGAAGCATTGAGTTGTGCCAGCTTTGAATAATGAGAAAAATCGTGCACGAGTATCACCATAGAGAACTGGATCCACTCGCCAACCAGCTTGTATTTGGTCACCACCATTTTGTACCTTCACGACGGATGCACTCCATTGGTTTTGTAGAACCTTTGGACAATAAATAATACTTGTCATTCCAGCTCCAGCGATCTTGTTTTTTGGGTTATCTGTTGTTTGTGCTAGAGCAAAGTGAAAGACGCCAGTGGCATAACTATTATTTAATTGATTAGCCTTCCTTTCTCTAATAAGATCTTCTTTCGTAGTTCTTCTAATAGGAACTATTCTCATTGGACAACCTCCATCCTCCATTCCAATTCCGAAGGAGCTCTTGGATGTTGAGGATTCTAATTCGTCTCTTTTATTTAGCGAGAAAGATGGTTTCATCTGAGGATGATAAGTATGTTTCTTCAGTAAAGGATTATCAAATGCTTGACAGAAATTGACACAATCATAAAGATCTCCATATACAGTCTTAATAGTTTTGATAATTCGTTTATTTAAAAGCTTTTATTGCCTCTCCCATTCTTCATCTTCCTTCTTTGATAAGCCTTCAACTTCATCGTAGTTCAAAAAAATCATAATTGCTATTAAAAGTTGTACAATTCTTAGATGCATTCTTGTGATCTTCATCCTGATATAGTTTTGTGTAGTGGAAATTAAGGTGAAGGGGATAATGGTTTCTTGAAATTTTGGGACTGATTTTCCTTTTTATGGATTTTTTTTTAATACGGGTGAATTTTTTAAACTCTACAAATAATTTTAGAATTTTGGTTTTTAGGAAAAAGAATGTAATGATATAGCCAAAATTTGAGATGATGTAGTGAAGAATTGAAGATGTTGAAAATTTGGGAGTTGTTTATGTTCTTCATTTGTTCTTGATGTTCTTAAGGAAGAAAAAGTAAAAAGGTTACATTTGATCCAAAAACTTTAATTGAAAAGTGTTAAACTTGTTTGTGGGTGTAAAAATGGTTTTGCAAAACTGGAGTTAAAAAAATGGCATGAATGATCCTTTTCTTTTACAACAATGGCATGTTGTAAAAGAGTACATTTGATCCAGAAAAATTAATTGAAAAGTGTTAAACTTGTTTGTGGGTGTAAAATATGGTTTTGCAAAACCGAAGTTAAAAAATAGCATGAATGAGCATTTTCTTTAACAAAAATGGCATGTTGGGTTTTAAAAAGGTGTGAATAGAAAATGAAGAGTTGCGACTTTTATAAAGAGTTGTGACTATTATGAAAAGTTGTGACTTTTATGAAGAGTTGTGACTTTTATGAAAGGTTGTGACTTTTCCGAAAGATTGTGACTTTTCCAAAGGGTTGTGACTTTCCCGGTACGATAAAATAAGAACATTTTCATACTACCCTTTGTTTTCTATAAATTGAGGGATTTCCTCGCATTTTAAAGAACTAATTTTCTGGACTTCCTCTACTACTACTATATCTAGTATTCTAAGTGTACTTTACTGCCGTTGAGTGGTTCGCTGACACCGTGGTTTTTGGTACCGATACACCGGTGAGTAAGATCGTACTATTCTGGGACGATATGTTCCATACTGTTGGTACTTCTTGTATTCTATTGATTGAGGGAAACAAATCATTGAAATAGAAAATTAATGCGCTACTTCTTCAAAATTCGGTGCCTTGTTTAGCAAGATCGAATTGATAATGTATTGGAAAAATTGATGGTATTCCGGTTAAAGATTACATCGGGTAACCTTCTTATTATTAATCTAAAAAGGAAAATAGTTTCTAAAAGTTAATTCTTTGTATATTTATCATTTGTATCTTTGGAAAAAGATCTGCAAACCATACGTTTTGGAATGAATTTTCTTTGGAAAATAGTGTTACCTTTAAAATTCTTTTGTTTGTAGAATGAGAGATGCACATTTTTTTTTGATAAAATAGTATGTCAAAATGTCATAGTTGGAAGGCAATTTGAAAAGAAATTCATTTCTATGTGATAATCTGAGAATATGTTTTATTCTATTTGGAGAAAAAAAATTGTAGTTTTGTACTCCGTGTGAAATTTGATTGTGTCTGATTGTTGTAGACTTAAAACTTTTGTAGTTTTCTGGTCTGGAAAAAATGGACTATGCAATTGGTTTGAAGAATATGAAAACTTGACCTAATAAGTCAGTGTTGTACGTTTGATTTTCTACAAACTTCATTGTTAAATAGAAAAAATTTTACAATAGGTGACTTAAAGTTTGTGATTGTGTGCCTACAATAGGTGTCTCTATGGAATGAACTTTGACACTGTAAAGAGTGTCAAAGAGAATTGAAGCACTATAATTCTTTCGTAGAATAATATTTCCAAAAGAGGTTTCATGCTGCCAATGACATTTTGATTGTCTGAGAAAATATGTGGAAAAAATATTTTTAACTATTTGAAAAAAAAAAATTAGAGCATATTTAAAATGAGCGGGGTTCTTTGGTTATGACAATATAAAATTAGACTTAGTGTCTAATTTAAATTTGGAGCACAGGATATAAAAATCGATGATACTTTTGTATTATGTTAGACCCACAAAATTTTAGGAGTATATTTTATATTGTGATCATTGTGTTTCTCTTTTACTAGTATATGGTATGACTAGTATGAAACTACCAAATTATATGTGTACTTGTTCAAAATGATTGTGCTCTTTTATGAAAAAGTGTCACTTAAAATGTTGTGATTTTTCATGAAAAGATACGTCTATTAAATATAACTATTTGTATAGTCATGCATATTGGTGAATTGTCATTTGTCATGTTTTGTAAAAGAAGCATTTGGATTATATTACCTTTGTTGGACCCGATGAAACTTTGTTCATGGGTAGTTCTATAACAATCACATTGAAAGTTATGGAAAGGTCCTTCTAAAAATGACATTTGACAAGGTGATGACTCTAAACAATATTTGTATCACACAAAATTGTAAGAAATAGGAACAAATATTTGTGAGAAAAAGCTACCTCACAGAGTGCTTTTCAAACTATATTTTTATTTGTTCTTACTTGCTCGAGTCAAACTATTTGTGACATGAAAACTTGGGACATGTAAATTAACAAACTTTGTAAGGAAAACTGATCAACTTAGAAGTTTTGTCTAACTTTGACTGCAATAAATAAAAATGTCAAGTTTTTGTGGAATCTAAGTATGCTAAGCAGTCTTATAAATCTATTGAAGGGAATTATAATCCCTTAAAGTTGATTTACACTAACATTTGTGATATGAAATCAACACCATCTCGTGGTGGGAAAAGTATCTCATAACTTTCATTGACAATTGCATTAGAAACGACTATGTCTATTTGCTAAATGGTAAGGATGAATCAATCGAAACATCTAGACAATATAATATTGAAGTTGAAAATCAATTGGGAAAAAGATAAGAAGTGCTAGGGATGTAGAGTATAAATCTCCCTTTCCAGAACTATGTTTGAAAAGTGGAATTATCCATCAAACTGCTGCCCTATTCACCTCAATCTAATGGAAAACTGAACATTGAAAGAAGTGATGGATGCATTACTTATAAGTTCAGGTTTAGCACAAAACTTGGGTGGATGAATTATCCTTACTGCAAAAGGGAACAACAAAAAGTTTTCTTTTCAAAAAGAAAGCAATTTTGTTTGTTCAGGACACAATCTATTCCATATGAGAAATGCAAAGGAAGGAAATCCAACTTGAGATATTTCAAAGTGTGGGGTTGTCTAGCCAAAATTCAAGTTTCTATTCCTAAAAGGATTAAAATAGGACCTAAGAACTATGGACTGTAAAATTAGACTTAAGTAGTCTAGTGAAAGGTCTAATAGACCTTGGAAAGAACAAAAGGAGAATGTACTTAATAAAGAGATTCAGACGCGTAGTAAGTGCCAAAGGACATCTACTACCTTCGGATATGATTTTGTAACATTTCCTATGTCTTATGTGGACTCATCCTTTTGGAAAGATGGTGTCAATAGTGAGATTGGTTCAATCTTGATCAATTCTATTGGAAGTTGGTTGATCTTCCTTTAGGAAATAAACCTTTGGGTTCAAAGTGAATCTTCTGAAGGAAAATGAAAGTTGATTGAACTGTTGATAAATAAAAAAGTAGACTTTTTGTCAAAGGATTTAGAAAAAAATAAGGTCACGATCTTGTCGACACATACTCGTCAGTAACTATAATTACATTCATTAGGATGTTAATATTATTAGCTGTGGCATATGACCTCCAAATTCATCAAATGAATGTGAAAACAACTTTCTTAAATGGAGAATTAGAGGTAGAAATTCACATGGAACAGACTGAGGGTTTTGTGATTCCTAGTAAAGAACAGAAAGTGTGCGAACTTGTTAAGTCACTTTATGGACTAAAACAAGCACACAAACAATGACATAAGAAATTTGACCAAATCATGTTGACAAATGAATTTAAGAATGATGGAAGTGATAAATGTGTTTACATTAAAATCACAAGGTCATTGTTTATTTGTATATTGATGACATGTTGATGATCAGTAGAGACACTAATGACATATATGCTAATAAACATATGCTAGAAAGCAAGTTGATATGAAATATCTTGGAGTTGCTGATGCGATCTTCGGTATAAGAATCCTTAGAAATCCATAATGTTTTGCATTGTCAGGGTCTCATTGCATTGAAAAGATACTTGAATAGTTCAAATATTTTGATTTCAATATTGTCAAGACTCCAATAAATGTGAGCTTTACATTTTAAAAGAGTGAAGGCGAAAGTGACTCACAATTGGATTGTGCTAGAGTATTGGGAAGACTGATGTATATCATGAAATGTACGCGATCTTATATAGCATGTGCTATTAATAAACTGAGTCGATTAACGAGTGATCCCAATAGAACTCATTGGATGACAATGAAAAGAATTTTTGGGTATTTAAAACATACTCAAAACTATGTCTTGCATTATAACTAATGTCCAACAATATTGCAAGGATATAGTGATGCAAATTGGATCACCTGGATCAAATGAAGTAAAATCCACGAGTGGATGTGTATTTACTTTTGGTGGAGGAGTAGTCTTTTGAAAATCTTCCAAAAAGACATGTATCGCTAGCTCTACAATGATCTCTGAGCTAGGTGCTCTAGATAAGGCCGGTGAATAAGTTGAAAGACTCCAGGATTTCATGATAGATATTCTTTTTTTGCTAGAACCTTTGGCATCAGTATGCATACACTTTGATGGTCAATATGCAATAGGTAGAGCATGGAACATGATGTGTAATGGAAAGTCTCATCATGTAAGACATCGACATAATATTGTTAGAAAACTACTCTCTAATTGAATTATCACAATTGACTATGTAAAGTCAAATGATAATGTGTCAGATCCACTTATGAAAAGGCCTAACTAGAGATAAAGTTGAAAGATTATCTAAGGGAATGGGTTTATAGCTTAGGACAGCTCATCATGGCGGTAACTCTACTGAGCAGACTGGAGATCCCAAGAGCTAGGTTCAAGGAGAAAAACAAAGTTGTGACTGACGGTTCGACATTGTCAACCAACTCAATCCATTCTCATGATAAAGACAATGCTTAGGAACAAGTATACAACATTAAGACTTGTGAATGAGTTAATAGAACTTAAAGTTTTTAACGATTTGCTATGTTTGGCAGATTTGACCAAATAGTGTATCTACGCGATAACACGGTTAGAAATCACCTATGTGAGTGTGAAGTGTAAGCCGCATCAAATGGGATGATTTTCAAAAGCCCATCTCTCTATACACTCATGAAACCGTAAGAACCATAAATGGTAAAATGTTGATTGTGTGATATATGGTTGTATAGGCATACACCAAAGCTTGACGGTTCAAAGATATCAAATTTACCGATTGACCGAGTATATCCGAAATATGTTCACTACGAAAAGTTCATAGGGAATCCTACTTATCCATATGCAATTAATTCTTTCTTGTAAAGTACACACACATGTCCGTTTCTTTATCTTGGAGTCATTTCCCATTCATGCGGGGGATTGTTGGATTTTAAAAGGTCTGAATGGAAAATGAAAAATTGCGACTTCTACGAAGAGTTGCAAGTTTTATGAAAAGGTTTGACTTTTATTTAAGGTTGTAACCTTTCCGAAAGATTGTGACTTTTACAAAGGGTTCTGACCTTTCCGGTAAGGCACACTAAGAATCTTTTCACACTACCCTTTGTTTTCTGTAAATTGAGGGATTTCCTCTCATTTTAAAAGAACTAATTTTCTAGATTTCTTCTACTACAACTAAATCTAGTGTCTTAAGTGTATTTTACTGTCGTTGGGTGGTTCACTGACATCGTGGTTTTAGATACCGATACAGTGGTGCATAAGATCGTTATTCCATTAACCTCAGGTACTTGAGCGACATAATTTCCTTAAGGTGACACTGTGCATTCAGTGGGCTCGATTTTTTTTCTTTCAGAAATATATTATGTATATTGTTTTTAATCTGTTTCTGATTCTATTTTCACTACTAGTTTTAATTTTCTTGTTTTGATAATATTCTTTAAACTATGTGGTGAGTGGTGCTATTGTGGTGATCTAGATAGTACGTTAATTTAAAATGTTTAAAGATATTCGTTGAATTTGTAATGATTCAACTCAGGTAGTTAATTGTATACCGTAGATAATTTCATAAGTTAAATTTTTATGAGCTTGAAAGATACTATAATATGGTCACATTTGTCTCAGGGGAATTATTTAATAGATAAGTCTAGGTTTCTGCTCTAGTAAACCATTTGAGTTGTGGGTTGTTTGTCATGATCAAAACTTTTAACTTAATATCTTTCTTGTTCTCCTTTTTCCTCTTAAATGAAACTTAAGAATGTCAAATATAAGTGTGTGGCATATGTATATGTAGCCGAAGTTCATTTTGAGTAAGAGACCTAATGTATTGTAAATGGAATTTGTAATGGGTCAGTAGAGTTGCACCCCCATTTCTGGCGCTAGAAAATGTGACCCCAAAAGAAAGAAGAATATACATAGATATATACATATCTACCATCGATTCTCCATGGGTTTATTCTGTCTCTTAAATTGAGTTCCAAAAAGAATTAAAGAAAATTCATTCAAGTCATTCTTTAGTTCTTTTAAGTTTTAGGTCAAATTCAAATGACCATAACTTTTAGCACAGGAAGACTTAGGAGACCCATAAAATATCAAATGAAAGGTCTTGTAATTCTCTATCCAACGCCGCTGAGTTTGCTAATTTTCGAGCTCGTATGAGGGAGATATGCCCATTTGAATTTGGGCTATCCAAATAAGGAAAGTTACCCGAAAATATGAGAGGTATTTTGGTCTTTTCCTTACCCTATCGGAGTTAAATGTTTTTAGTAAGATTTTAGGAGTCTAAACTGACTAGAATCAGTTTCATTCATGCGCAAAAGTGTTTAGGGTTTAAGAGAGAAGATTCAAGAGGAGAAAAAGTTCAAAGTTTCAAGAGTTCATTCAAGAAATTCAAGATTTCTTCAAGAACCTAGTTCTTTGAGGTATGTAAACTTCCATAGTGTTGGGTTTGTTAACCCACAGGCCAATCATAAGTTTCCTTTCCGAATGTATCCATAAATATTGAGCAATTTAATTTCTTGATGAGTTCTTGAAGTTTCCTTGTCGATAAAGTTTTGATGTAAGATTCTACTTGGGTCAACTTCAAACGACCATATCTCTTTTAATATAAAGAGTTACGTGGCCCATAACCTATCAAATTAAAGGTATTTGAATCTAATTTCCAAAACCCCAAATTTTGCGTCAATCCAATTTCTGAGTAAAAAGTTATGACTATTTTAGTAACCTAAAACAGTTAACCAACGGGAAAACATTAAAAAGGGTCGTTTTTGTCTTTTTACCTCCAAGAAAGCCCTAAACGAATATCTTGACTAATAAAAGGCTCAAAACAATCAGATTTTCATCATTTAATCCATCTTTCTCTTTTCTCTCAAACCCTAAGACATTTTTCTCCAAGAATTCCATTCTTTCCAACTAAAATTCATCGATACAATTATTAATCACTAATGAAAATTATAATTCTTGGTGATAGAGATTTCAAGAAAGTAATTCAAGAATCTAAAGAAACGTTTTCTTGACCGTTTACCTTCAAGCTAGGGTTTCAAGGTTTCTAATCAAGTTCTTCTTTAATATTCTTCAAGAACCTTGTTCTTCCAGAAGGCTATCACAGTGTTGGACTAGTTCGTCCTCATGCCCTACATCTTCTTTCAAATCAATACAAGAGAAATCTAGGATTCTACCCCTAGATTTGAGTATTCTTGAGATAAGTTGATTTGTGTTCTTGAGTTCATGGTTCTTTCCAAAAATTTATTTCTAATTATTGAGTTTCTATATTTTTATTAAGATCCTTTAGTTGATTTGTTCATGTCTATAATTTATTATGAAGCATATTTTGAGTTATAAATCTTGAGAAGTGTTTCAAAGCCAACACTTGAGTTTTAAAGTGAGTTTTGAGGAAGTAAGTATGAGAATGAGAAGAGTCGTATACATGAGTTCCATATTATTATTTAGACCCTGGAGTTGAGTTGTTCATGCTCATAAATTATGTATGAACACAATACATTGAGTATCTTCGAGAGGAGTAGCATCTTCGAGTTCTAAGTCTTTGAGCATTGAGTTTCTAATCCTTTTGAGATTATATTCCAACTTATAGGACTTCTACATGTTACCCACAAAGCCATTGAGTTGAGTTGTTGATGAGTTCAAGATTTGGACTCATTTGGGGCTTTGTTTATATAGATTTTGTGTCCTCAAATACTTAATTTGTGCCTAAACTCATGCCAAAGCCTTAATTTTTTAGTATATGGATTGAGGAACAAAGCAAGGACACTGACAAGCAAAAAGGAACAAAACAAACTAAAGAAATGAAGAAAAGCAAGCCTGGTGATCGCCAAGTGGCTAATTTAACCACCTAAAGTTTCAGTGTGCTAGCCTTGAGGGAAGAAACCAAGTCGGCAACAAAAAGGGGCAGTCAGTGAATCGCCGAGCAGTTTTGCGATGCAAAGAGAAATCGCCCAAAGTTACAAGACTTGAGGATGCTGAATGCCAAGGCAAAAAGGCGATAGACGAGAGCATTGGCGAGTTCACCGAGTGGTTCGCGAACTCGACTTACTTCACCTAATGGCTCTTCGTGGCTTATTTTTGGTGACTATAAATTATATTTTGAACAGTTAATTAAGTATGCTGACTTAGGCTAAATAAGTTTAGAATATTTTCCTCTAGAGTCTTTCATAGTTTCTTAGTAGGCGTGAAGGATTTTGGAGATTCAATTTGGAGAATTTGCAAGTGGGTTTCGAATTTTCTACAAATTGAAGCATTGTAAAGACTAAATTACTCTTACCCAATTGATGGCTAATCGATTTGGTAATCATTTTTACTCTTTTATGATGTTTGGCTAAAACCCAATTCTTGGGGTGTGATCAAGTGATTATGGGTTGAATTAGTTTATGGGTGTTGTTAATTACTAGTTTAAATGCTAAATTGAAGTGAGTTTAATCATTAATTGTGATTCAATTTATGAACTGTAGTTGCAAATGCAGTTCTAATTTTGTGTTCTTGCCTTGCTTGAGAGAGAGGTTTAGAACTATGATTATTGATTAATGATTTGTAGGTATTGGGTAAAGCTGGTTTCAGCTCGAGAGAGTGAATCCTAAACTCAATCCTACCAATCTATCTCGAGAGAGTGGATGAATTAAGGTGTGGGTTGCTCTTTATTGTTATGGCTGTTGATGTTCGAAAGAAATCACCTGATTCGGGATAGTTGTTCAAGAGAAAGCTATCTCCCTTATAGCCTAGCCTACTCACTAATTTTTAGTCATTTACTAGTAGTTTCAATTACCCATATATCAGAATTGCCTATAATCGATCACATCCCGAGAATTCCTCTCCTTATTGTTATTCCAAATTGTTTGTGACTGCATTGTAGTTGATAATTGAAAACCAACCCCCCCATCTGACAGTCGTGTCGCCCCTTTTAATTTGATTAATGTCTTTTTCGATAATTTCTATTCCAATGGCTGATTAGACCACGTTTGCACTTCCTAATTGAATTTGGACATGTACTACTCTTTGTCGGATTTGACCCCAACTCTTTGTTGGATTTTAAACTGACTAATGATCATTTGCACATAGAATTGGATGAGGTTTGCTTGAAACGTTAATCAAAATAGCGCTGTTGCCAGGGAGTGGTGTTGTTTAAAAATCTTTTGGTGAAGTTGAATTGTGATCTTTTTAATAATAGTTGAATCTACTTATTTTAGTGATTGTTTTGCGTTGCTTGTGTTAAATAGAGGAGGAGAAGAGCGTTAACGGAAGTAATGTTAGCCAAGTGGGCCACCAAGATGATGTTGGAAACCTCAATGATGTAAATGACACTAATGTGAATGACCCAACTCCATTGGGTGGTGTTGGGGAAATATGCCTACCTCCGACCGAAGGAATGTTGTTTTTTCACATCACTAGCACAATGCGTTAGCTCCTACAACTGAAGGGTTTGTTTGGGGGCTGGCCCATAAGGATCCCCATGAGCATATTTGATACTTTGTGGACGTTTGTGGTCCATTCTTATTCAAGAACATATCGTAAGAATTAGTCCGTCTCAAGTTGTTCCCATTTTCTCTGATGGGCGAATCTAGTAAGTGGTTGGCTGAGTTGCCAAGAGATTCCATCACTTCTTGGAACGAACTTACTACTACATTCCAAGTGCGATTATTTCCCCCATCAAAGATTTTAATTCTTAGGGATAGTATCCAAGGTTTCAAACACTTAGAAGGTGAGCCAAATCATGAGACATGTTTGAGGCTTAAGAAGTTGGTGTTGCAATGCCCAACTCATGGATTGCCCAATAATGTGTTGCTGCAATACTTCTATAGGAGCCTCGACTCAGTGAAAAAATGAGTTGCTAATCAACTTGTTCTCGGTGGTATAATGCAACAACCCTATGAAGTAGCGTCTCAAATCGTTGATTGCATGACAAAGATCAATAGGGCATGGTACACTTGTGAGGACCATATCTCTCCTCTCAATTTGAGAATGACAAAAGAACAAATCTAAAAGGATCAAGAAAGAGACCAAAACATGGCCAAAATGATGACCCAGCTGGATATCTTGTTTAAAAATGTCATGGGTGTTGGTATGAAGAGTGTTAATATTGTGGGTGTTGGTGGAGTAAATCTTGATGAAGTACAATTTAAAGTGTTGTACAATGAGGAAGTGAGCTTCCTAGTCAGTTAAAGAGGAGGCTATCATGCAAACTACCTAAAACCGGGTGGAAATCAAGGTTGGAATAGAGATGAAGGCTGGAGAGACCATGACAGAGATTGGCGTGATCGCAGCACCTCTTGAAAGGAAAGAGAGGGGGGGAAGGATAGGTATGTTCCTCCCAATGAGCGTCAAAAGCTCAAAGAATCTAAAGGTGTCCATACAGAAGACATGCTCTCTCACATTCTCAACAAGGTAGAAGGGTCTGACAAGGTGTTGAAAGAAGTGAAAGAGAATGTCTTGACTCTCAATCAGACGGTGACCTCTCACTCAGTCTCTATTAAGCATCTAGAGACCAAAATGGGTCAGATTTTTTCACAGATGAATCCAAGACAACAAGGGGGTTGCCTAGTGATATAATGGAAAATAAAGCTTCAATGGGTACTTTCGTCGTGCTACGACGTTAACTAAGGCGCTTCTTTGGAGGCAGCCCAAGTTTTTAATGCTATAAGTTTTGATTTTTGAATAACGGATTTTGATTGTGCAGGTTTAAAAGTGGAGTATATTGAGAAATGTGCAGTTTGGCGAGCCATAAGTCCAGTCGGTGACTCGCCGAAGAGGTCAGCGAGCCCAACTTGGACCGTCGTTGGACCCACAAAACCTAAAGTGGAAGTCTATAAAACTCGGCAGGCCAATTGCTTAATCAGCGACTCACCGAACAGGTCAGGGAGTTCGATTTAGTCCACCATCTGGACCCCCCAAATTGACTGGAGGTCCTGTAAAACTTAGTGAGGTAAATTACTATTTGGTGCATCGTCGAGTGGTTCGGTGTGGATGACTTACTTTGCCGAAAGGGCTGCGAACTGAAAGATTTTAAAAGGCCAAACGATTTAAAATGTTAAAATCTTTCATATTCTCTCATTTCTAACACCGTGCACTCTCACTCGAACTTTAGATATTCCTTATTTTTGCTATTTCAATCAATTTTTGTGTGTGATCTCGTGCCCAGAATTGGAATACTTTGCCCCTTAGCTTTTCAATTTCTTAATTCGGCATACATGTTGGTTTTCCGAACCCCATACTTTAGTTTAGTGGTTAAACTCAAATAAAATTGGTAATTTTGTATTGATATATGTTGGGTAATTGTTTAAATGTTGATTTAAATCTCGGATTGCTTGTATTGTGTTCGAACTTGTGCCTAAATGCTTAAAAAGATAATTTCATGTGTTTTGTGCGATTAATTTGGTTTTAAGTTGTTGGGTTGCATTTATTTGGTATTGGGTCTAGTTGGGTGAAGTCTGAGCAATCCTGAATTGTACCAAAGGATGTAATTTGCCCAATGATGGAGCGTTTGATGTTATTCTTAAGGGTAAAAGTTGTCAAATGGCCAATTTTGGCCAAAATGGGGGAAGTTTGAGTACCCCAAAGGCATGGGTCATATGGTCTAGTAATAATTGCATAGTGTAAGTGTTTGATTTTGAATTCAGGGGGTCCGAGCTTGATTTTGGGAAACTGGGTTGAAAATTGGCACGTTGGGGCATTTGGCGAGCTGTGTCGAGCTCGCCGAATGGTTTAGCGGTATGCCATAGTCCCCCTTTGATCGCCTTTAATTTCATGATTTGGATAAGATGATTTTGTAACTTTTGTCGGAAAGCCTGAGCTCGCCGAGTTAACTCAGCGACCCGTCGAAATGTTCCTTTGAACGCCCTTTTTGTGCCCCTAACTCCTAAAATACACTGTAATATTCGGCAGGCTAGAGTAAGCTCGTTGATTGGTGTCGGCAATTCACTGAAGGGCCCTGAACATCACCGATAGGCCTTTATTCTTAAAATTTTTAGAGTTGGTCCTTTCGGTGAGCCCAATCTTGCTTTCCTAAGCAACTCGGTGTCTGGTTTGGTAAGGATTTTTGCAACTTTTTTTAATGATTTCTAGTACTTTTCGATGTGTTTTGCAGATATGGCTAGGACCAATTTGGATGATAGTGGCATGTCACCCCGAAAAAGGGCACGAGGTATTGTGATAAATGGGGGAGCAACTGCTTCTACCACTAAAAAGAAGAAAGCACCTCCAAAGGGAGCAAAGGCAAGGGCAAGGCGCCCGTAGTTGAGAGACCAGAGCACAACTCCGACAGTGATAGGGAGTCCTTTGATTCTCAGGCTTCATTCTCCGAGCCTTAGGATGATCAATTACCATAGACCCGACGAGTAGAGATTCGTGCAAAAGCTCATCAAGATCCGTCTAGGATTCTAGAGTCTACCCCTCTTGTTGTAGAAACAGTGCCATTTCTGGCACAGACGGTGGTTCCAGCACCACCAGTTTAGGGTCTTTATCCTCAGTTACTCAACCGGTGAAAGGCCGAGGAATTGAGGAGCATCCTAGAAGAGAAGAGATTGTCGACGGATGGTGTAGTGGAAAAGTACCCTATTGTGTGGGACACTCTCTGGTTCCACAGGTTTATGATTTTCACCAGGCCCCATGACCCATACATTCACACTTGGGTCTGGGAATTCTACACTGCATATGGTGACTTGGTACCCCAGGGGAAGAAGAAGGCCAGTGCCTTCAGACAAGTGGAGTCTGTTATGGTTCGAGGGAGGACAGTGAGATGCAACAACGATGATATCAACACTGTACTTGAGAGGGATACAGGATTTGAGCAAGAGTACCAAAGCATGATCACTGCACAGACTCTTGATGACCACAAGGGATGGATAGCTCCCATCATTTCTTACACCAGCCTGAGGTGGATTGCGGTCGGAGCCCCTATTGAGAAGAAGGACTTTAACATAGCATCTCGGTATTGGTTTGGGTTCATCAACAACTCTATCATGCCGTCACAGAACGAGTCCATCATCCGCCACCCAAAGGTGGCCTGTCTCGGATCGATCATAGTCAGGAAGAGGCTAAACTTGGGGATGATTATAGAGCAGGAGATGGCCATGAGGGCCAAATAGTGTTAGACGTCCCTTCCATTTCCAGGACTTATTATAAAGTTATGTCATCGGGCTGGAGTTCCTCGTGATGAGAAAAGGGATATTGAGATTACACCCACATCCTCCGCTGACATTCGGCGCATAGAAGCGGAGGACACACGAGATGAGGCGGATAGGAGGAGAGCAGCTCCGATAGATACATCCCTAAAGGTTGATATTGATTATATACCTTTAGAGGCAGCTTTGCCTACTCCGGCCTCCGGGCCTTCAGGTACATCTACTTCCACTGATTCCCAGGCCTCGAGTTCTTCTGTTGCCTCCCAGCCCCCTAAAGCTACTGCTAGTGCCACTACCTCGAGGACTACAATCACTCCAATCACTTAGGCCATGCTTCTCAAGATGGGGCACCTAGCCCATTCTGCCGATTTGCGGGCTTCTCGGCTAGAGGCTGAGGTGCCCTGGATGATTGAGAAAGACATTTCAGCTGGATTGACACCCCTCCGAACTTTCATTGATGTTCTCACGGTGATAGTATAGATTTGTGAGAGAGGGTAGGGGGTTACCACTGAGGTTACAACTTTTAAAGCCGAGCTTTCCAAGTTGAGGAAGGATGTGGACCATCTAAAGTCCACAGACTTCACTTATTGTGTGAGTCAATAAAAGTCCCTAATTTTCCTGATGAAGATATCCCGACCCGTTTTGATCTGCCTCCGGCTACCACCGGAGATGATACTATAGAGGATGTGGTTGCTGTTGAGTCTGAGGCTGACACAGATGCAGAGCATCTCTATTTTCAGAAGGAGACCATTTATGAGGACCTACCAATTTAGAGGTGGTGATAGTACAGTCAGTCCTTCAGACCTCCTTGAGGGATACTTCTATGGCAGGCTCCAGTGGAGCTAGTGTTGATGTTGCACCGGGCACTGATGCCCCGACAGATGAAGGGAATGAGATGCAGACTTCACACCAGTCTTAGCCTGAAAGGATGACATATTTACCTCCCTCTATGTTGTTATTATTGATTATTTTTGTTTTAGTAGCATTTGAGGACAACTTCTTTTATTTTGTGGGTGGGCTGAGGTATTGCCATACCTACCTCTTGTGATTATATTTTATTTGTGAATATTGGGTTTTGTGATCTATACATGTCTTTTGATCTAAATCTTGTGGATGATTGAGCTTGTGGCTCCTTGTTTTGAATGGAAATGGTTTTGACCTATTTTTAAAATTTGTGCCACCTCTAATGTGTATGATTGTGGTTGTTCTTGTGTGAATTTGAGTATCGGTTATGATTAATACCGGTCACTTGAATAGTGCTCTTAATTGAACGAAATGAATGTGCGGCCACGATGTGGCCAAATGAAGTTGCATAGACAATGTGTGAACTTATAGCATATCATTGTGATTTGCCGGTTATCGAATGAGTCTCTTGTGATGACCATTGCACACTAGCTAGAAAGTGTGGAGTCTTGTTTGATATTGGTGTCAATGCCTTCTGTGATGAGATTACCTTGAACATTGTGTGTGCTGACACCTAGAATTTGCCCCGTTGGTCCGGTTAACTAAGTGATGGAAGCACTTGAAATGATCCTAGGCAACAATTTGGAAGAGTGAAACAATTTGACAATATACCTCTTTTGTGGTATACCTTGTGAGATGTGTGAACCTTGCTTGAACCCTCTTGAGCCTTATCCCTTTTATTGGAAGACACTTGAAAATTATTTATCCCTCTTTATCCATTCACCCATAACTTTCATGAAGTGTGGTTTACTTGAATCGCCAACTTAGTCCAAAAGCCTAAGTTGGGGGTGTGGTGAAAAGAGAAGGAAAATCAAGAAGTGTGAGAAATTCCCCCTTTGAGCAATGATTTTGAGAAAGATGGAACCCCTCTATGTAAAAAAAAGAGAAAAAAAATATGAAAGCAAAGAAAAAGAATGAAAAAAAATTGTGAAATAAAATAGTTGAACTTGCAAAAATAATGGGGTATCCGGTAGTGCATTTGAAGTTGAATAATGAGGGTGAATTATGAGCATGATCAAAATGGTAAATAAAAGGAAGAAAGTGATGTTCAGACCACACTTCATGAAGGTAGCAGCCACTGAGACTAAATGACCATACCTTTACACTTAGCCCCGTTACAAGCCTTGAAAAGATCTTTGTGATCTTGAGTGAGCTGAAACGAATGTTGATTGGAATATAAGGGCATACCTTTGGGTGACGTCATGCATGTGTTCATCTTTATGAGTGTGAGAGTCGTGTGTGATTCAGGAACTATAAATTGTTGAAGAACATTGTGTGAATAGGGAATTATCTTTGTTGTGAGGGCATTTGAGTACTTTTGTTGAGCTTGAACTTGCATTTGAAGAAAGTATTGTGAATTTAAGCACCTTTGATAATGGTGAGTCACAATTTGAATCTTTGAGTGCACAAATGATCATTGCATGAGTAAGTTGAGCCTTGTTGTGTGCATTCATGTTGAGTCTTATGCAACACTATTTGAGACATCCATTTTGAAGTGCTGAGCTTGAGTTTTACTTGAGGACAAACAAAAATTTAAGTTGGGGGTGTTGATGTGTCCGAGATTTGGACTCATTTGGGGATTTGTTTATATAGATTTAGTGTCCTCAAATGCTTAATTTGTGCCTAAACTGATGCTAAAGCCTTAATTTTCAGGGTATATAGATTAAGGAACAAAGCAAGGACCTTAACAAGAAAAAAGGAACAAAACAAACTGAAGAAATGAAGAAATGCAAGCCTGGTGATCGCCAAGAGCACTTGGCGAATCGCCGAGTGACTAATTTGACAGCCTAAAGTTCCAGTGTGCCAGCCCTGAGGGAAGAAATCAAGTTGGCGATAGAAAGGGGCAGTCGGCGAATCACCGAGCAGTTCCGCGATGCGAAGACCGATCACCCAAAGTTACAGGACTTAAGGATGCTGAATGCCAAGGAAAAAAGGCGATAATAGAAGAGAGCATTGGGCGGTTCGCCGAGTGGTTCGATGAACCTGACTTACTTCGCCTAATGGCCCTTCGTGGCTTATTGTTGACGACTATAAATTATATTTTGAACAGTTAATTTAGTATGCTGACTTTGGCTAAATTAGTTTAAAATATTCTTCTCTGGAGTCTTTCATAGTTTCTTAGTAGACTTGAAGGATTTTTGAGATTCAATTTGGAGATTTTCCAAGTGGGTTTCAAATTCTCTACAAATTGAAGCATTCTAAAGACTAAATTACTCTTACCCAGTTGATGGCTAATCTATTTGGTAATCGTTTTTACTCTATCATGATGTTTAGCTAAAACCCCAATTCTTGGGGTGTGATCATGTGATTATGGGTTGAATTAGTTTATGGGAAATGTTAATTACTAGTTTAAATGCTACATTGAAGTGAGTTTAATCATTAATCGTGGTTCAATTTATGAATTGTAGTTGCAAATGCAGTTCTAATTTTCTGTTCTTGGCTTGCTCGACAGAGAGGTTTTAGAACTAAGATTATTGATTAATGATTTGTAGGTATTGGGTTGAGCTGGGTTCAGCTCGAGAGAGTGAATCCTAAGCCCAATCTTACCCATCTAGCTCGAGAGAGTGGATGAATTAAGGTGTGGGCTGCTCTTCATTGTTATGCTTGTTGATGTTCGAAAGAAATTACCTAATTCAGGATAGTTGTTCGAGAGAAAGCTATCTCCCTTATAACCTACCCTACTCACTGATTTTTAGCCGTTTACTAGTAGTTTCAATACCCATATATTGGTATTTGCCTATATTCAATCACAACCCGAGAATTCCTCTCCTTATTGTTATTCCAAATTGTTTGTGACTGGGTTGTAGTTGATAATTGAAAACCAAAACCCCCCATTTGATATTCGTGTCACCTCATTAAATTTGAATTATATCTTTTTCGATAATTTCTATTCCTATGGCTGATTAGACCACGTTTGCACTTCCTAATTGAATTTGGACACGTACCGCTCTCTGTTGGATTTGACCCCAACTCTTTGTTGGGTTTTATACTGACTAATGATAGTTTGCACCTAGAATTGGATGAGGTGTGCTTGAAAAGTTAATCAATTGTTCATGCCCATAATTCTGCATGAACCCTATGAGTCGAGCAGTCTAGAGATGAGTAGTATCATTGAGTCTTGAGTTTTGAGTACTAAGGTTCTTTATTGTTTTTAAGATCCTTGAGTTGAGTCGTTCATGTTCATAATTCCACATGAACCCTATGATTTGAGTTATAAATTTTATAAAAGCTTTTTAAAGCCAACACTTGAGTTCTTAAACTAAGTTTTGAGAAAAGAGTTTTCTAAAACATGATTAGTATGACAATCAAGTATGCCATCAATGTATACGCAGTGTGGTATCTAGATATACCATCAATGTTTATGCAGCATGACTTCCCAAGTAATCAATGATCATATTATAATATGATTTTGAAATGTTTTTGAGAAAGAACAGAGTTGAGTTCATTTTCTTTAAAATGATATATGGGAACTAAGTATTTCCAAGAGTAAATGTTTTCACATTTAAGATAGAGGAAACTGAGATTTCCAAAAGAGTTTTGAGCAGATTGAGTACTATCTCTTTTAAGATAAAAGATTTTTGACTAATAATCTCAAACCACAAAAAAAGTTATGTTTTTAAACATATGAGCTAGTATATTTTGGGAGTAGTATTGAGCACCAATATGGGGGAGAGTTCAGCCCCCATAAACCATGTAGCCAACGTGGGTAGAAAGGGTCATACGTTTTAGAGGATTCCTTAATGATTTTTAGAATAGACTAGTGGATCCACTTAGTTAGTAGGTCTTATACCCTCGCAAAGTATTAGAAAGTTCTGGCAGCGTAGGCGAGACGTTGTATCATCACTTGCTCATAGTGATGGTTGTCAGTTAGAGAAACTCCCACAGAGATATTTTGTATTTTTATATACACAGAGTTTATTTTGTATTTTTATATACAATAGAGTTTATTTTGTATTCTTGCATACAAACAGAGTTACATTGTAATTTATAATACGTTGAGTTGCTATCTACTACTTTCAAAGCTTTCCATATATTGCATCTTTTATTGTTTCTTTATATTGAGTTGAGTATCCAGAGTTGAGTATCTAGAGTTGAGTACCTAGAGTCGAGTATCTTATTATTGAGTTCAACCTTTTTTCACTGAGTTGAATGTCTTATCATTGAGTTGAGTCCTATTTTCTTTGAGTTGAGTTGAACTATGTTTTCTTGAGTTGATGTAATTAGTTGAGTGAGTTCAGAAGAGGTAATTTTGTTTCCATTTTATCAAGTTCAAGCTTATGTTATGCTTTACAATTCCCCTTATATGCTTGTGCATTCCACGTACTGAGCCATTTGTCGTGCATCGATGATATAGATACAGGTATTCATGATCATCAACAGGCATTTCGTTGAGGTCATGTGATATGCCAGTCAACTTTGGTGAGCCTTCTAATATTCCGGAGGAATTTACCTTTACCTTACAGTTAGTAGTTTTGAGATGTCGTGGGTCTTGTCCCGATATCTTTCTATAATAGTAGAAGCTTCATAGATAGACAGAGTTGAAGAGTTTTTTCTGTATTTACTTTCTTTTGTGTACTTTTCAGACTTTCTTAAAGTTCACTATTGGAGTTCAATGAATTTGGTTTGAGTTTTTAAGCATTTGTATGCTTGAGTTCGTCTTCCGCTTGCAGTCAACTAGGATGAGGGTTCGCTTGGGGACCAACATTGGTTCTTGAGTGCCGGCCACGTCCAGGGTGTAGGCTCAGGTCGTGACACATATACTGTCATCGTTACAAAAGTGGCTCACATACAGCTATTTATCTAACTAATGTGATTAGTTTTTTTAAAAAATAAACCCTGTTGGGGTATATATGACCGTTTTCACTTATTTTTTGACTTCATTGATTATCATTATATGAGTTTATTATTCTTCTTTTATTTTAATTTTATTCTTTGCTATAAAAATTTGTGAAATGAAATAAAGAACCATGAATGAAAAAAAAAAGTAAGGAGAATATTCAAAACAATTTTTTTTGGATATATTGTAATTTATATTTTGAATCTGTAAAACAAAAGATGTTATAGATGACAGATTTTACAAGAAAGTTAGTGAAAAAATAATTTTGACTATCAAAATAATAAATTCAAATTAGTTGTTAAATCGAAAAGTAAAAAATAAATATGTGAGAAAGATCAAATATACCTCTACAGGAATATATCTTTTTTTAAAATGATTTTTTATTTGAAAAGTAAATTAAAAATTGTTATTTTTCACTTCAATTAGAGTAAAGGGGATATAATTATACTTATAAAAGTACAAAAGTAAGTGTCCACACAAAAGTAAGAACATCACTCAACTTGGAGCAACTTTAAAACATAAATAAAAGTTACCTAAATCACTCAACTGCAAGCAATTGTTTTTTTAAAAAAAATATAAAAAGTTAACCAAATCGTTCAATTTGGTGCTACTTCAAAAAAAAATGATGAAGCAAAATGCTTAAAGATAAGCGACTTTTAAATAAAATTATTAGATGACGGTTTTTTGCCGTCAGTTAATATTAAAGGCACAATGCGCAACTTTAAGCGAATTGTTCGTTTTGGTCAAATAGAAAAGTAATTGTTTCTTTGTGTATTTTAGTTTTTAAAAGGGAGTCTTTTGGCTCCGAACTCAAGAATTATGCAGGTTTACGAAACACTACCTTCTTGCAATCTACATATTGTAGTCGATTGCAAGAGTAGATGCTCGTGTGATGATTAAGAAGAGAAAATAATTCAGTGGAGGGGCAAAATCTCAATCAAAATTTGAAGGTTAGAGCTTCCCACTTTTAGTAATACTAGTTCTGGGAACGTGCCTTGCACGTTTGATCTCTAATTGTATAAAATTTATATAGGCTTATGTTAGTGGAGGAGCTAGGATTTTTAATATGGGGGTTCAAAATCTGAAAAAGTAAACATACGAACTAATCGAAGTGGGTTCTACATCTACTATATATATAAAAAAAATAATTTTAACCATGTATAAATAGTAAGATTTTCTGCCAAAAGGGGTTCGGGTGAACCCCCTGACACACTGTTGTCTCCACCCCTGGGCTTAACTCATGTATAGAAAACATTTGTAATATCAATCCAACTAACTTAAAAATCAATAAAATATAGATATCATCATATGCATGCAAAATGAAAAAGGTTAATATATTGATCGGAATAAGAAATAATAACCGATAAATAAAAAATGAAATAAGAATTATAAGATGATTAAATAAAAAGTGTAGTGGACTAACATTTGATATCCAATTTATAAAGGAATAAATTGTGTACATCAAAATTTGTGAGTGAATGCAAAAGTAATAGAGAAAAGAAGATAATTTTATGTGATTTTGTAGATGGATATGGTTATGTTGACGAAATTGATCCACAAAATTATTAATTAATTTACCTCTTATTTTTTGCTGATAGATGAAGAATGAAGAATGAAAAATGAAGAACATAAAGAGTTATTATAGAAATGTATTGGAAAACTTAAAAGAAAAAACATTTATTTCATAAACAATAAAAGAGGAATTCAATTCAAATGAATATAAACGAATGATTTTCCTTTACATATAATGTGGCCATACAACTCCCATTTTCTATTTGTTTGTATTTTACTTTTTTTTATTCATCATATTTATATTTTTACACTTTAATGTTCTTGATATAATATTTGCTTGAAAGACAAAAGAATTATTCAATATTTAAGGGGCTTCGAAGCTAAAAGGACTAACAATTAAACCTAATCATTTATTTGATTCAGTTTAATTGTCATTATTTATTTAATTTTAAAAGTTAGTAAGGTATTTTTTTAATTAAAAAATTAGTGAACGACAATTTCGCAATCCAATTTTGAACTTGAAAATTTTCGACTTTTAATATAAATGAAATATGATGATAATATATATATATATATATATATATATATATATACACAAGATTTTGTATTAATAAATAGTTATTTATAAAAAATAAAGTACTATAATTTTTGTGAATGATTAATGTGAATTGTCGTATGATGACTTATTTATCAATATCAAGAGGACTAATTATTGTCGAAACCTACAAAATGAACAATCAAATTGTCTCATAATAACTATTTGCTAGACATAATATAATAAACATTCATGAAAACTACTTTATCCTTTTAAAATACTACTAGATGCAACCAAGAATAGACAATTAAATTTAAACTTCCAAAAGAGTTATGCCTACAAAGCATCTCCTTGAGCTTGTAATATTTCCCTAACTAGAATTCAATCTGCTCGTGAAGGTACGCTTAGTTATTGAAGTAGTAAATAATATTAAAAGAAATCAACGGGACACAACCGCTTAATCTTGAAGGGTTTCAACGATCTCATAAAATTGAAACCATATGAATTTAGTAATAGCAAGAATAAAAATTGTTTTTATGTTTTTTGAATTAGCTAGTTGGGTATGGCTAGTTATAGTTTTATGTTGAACCTTATTGATTAATACAAAAGTTTGTTATTGTAGATACGTCAGTTTTGATCCTCCCCGATTCAACCCATTTTTAGCTTAAAATATCTATTTTGATCTAATTATTAGGTCATTTTTGGTAGTCTTTTACTTGATAAATTGCAAAATCACAAAAGTAGTCATTTTTTAGATGATACTTTTATTTTCAATTTGCAAGGAAAAAAATCTAAAAATATGTTCTTTAATTTTCTTATATTTAATATTAAAGTAGTATTTCATTTTTTGTTATTTATAAAAACAAAATGAAAAGATTAATCCACCCCTCAATTTATTTTTGATCTTATCCCAAATCTATAAGGGCATTTTAGGAAGATTAGACACAAAGAAATAGATCACACTCACCCTAACCCTAATCTATAAAACTAAAAGAAGGGACTATAAGAAAAAGAGGAGCAGCCGCAACTAACCCAACAAAAAAAAAAGCCTAAATTCACATTCTCCACTGATATTTTACCATTACATAGCCAGAAGAATTCAAAGACACCATTTTTAAAATTGTCATGAAAACAGTCATTCTACTCTAGTTCACCAAAAACTAAGACAACAACACAACAAATTTGGCTGCTCAAGATCTAAATGGAGGAAGAGTCAAGTTGAAAAAGTTTAACTTGTGATTTTCTATTGTAATCTAATGCTTAGAGATTTTCATCAATAAGTGAAGAAAGTTTACTCAATCAAGGTTCTTTCCCACATTTTTATTCAATTTGTATCGATCTGTTTTAGTTCTTTCAATGACTAGTGAATATCTATGTCCAGGTATTTTTTTTTGCCCTAGTGTTAATGTTTCCAGAATCATTCTTGAATTGTAATTTTTATATAGTTATATTGTTTTTTATTTTGATGTCTCATCACGTGAAATGTCCTTTTTATTGATTCATTTTGTGGTATTTCCGTTAGATTATATATGTGCTCTAGCTTGATGTTGTCTTTTCCTGTTATTTATTATGAAGTTGCATACCTAAAAAAGAAATAACACTAAAACAAAAGATTCATTTAGTGGCATTAGATTAATTTTTAACTAGTGCCGCAAAATATTTAGTGGCAATTGAGTTAATGTCATCTCATCTAGAGTTGTTAAGTTTTAAGGACATTTATGCAAAGCGTTGGTTATAAATACTCATATTTATTATTGCCGCTAAATAA
Organism: Solanum acaule; assembly: GCA_036250505.1. Lineage (NCBI taxonomy): Eukaryota > Viridiplantae > Streptophyta > Magnoliopsida > Solanales > Solanaceae > Solanum > Solanum acaule. Next base: position 12,100 of record JAJOOR010003749.1, on the reverse strand, counting down.
AATATAGTGGCAACTATATTATTTTTGTTACATTCTGATAATCTGCATGACCTAGTATTTACTCTAGATTGGCCTATGAATGAAACAGGTTACCTAACATGTTTCAAAGTAACCATAAGAACAATAAATAAAGAACATAATGTTTTTACGAGGAATACACCTGGCTCAAAAGGTGTAAAATATCACCATGTATCCCGACATGATTTAACTCCAACTTCACTAAATCATTGAGCCTCAATAGAAAATAGATTACAAACTTCGCAACCTACATAACTAACTCTAATTCCTTAACTTCAAGTTATGGATTTAGATTACAACTCTTGCAATCCTAGGAATGAACTCTAAATCCTAACCTTCAAGTTATGAATTCGGATTACAAGTATTGTAATCCTAGGAACTAACTCTAAATCTTAAACTTCAACACAAACCTCCCAAGGTATGTGTTTCCAACTCTTCGAGTTATCCCAACCTGAAGACACTACAATAAAATGTGGATTACATGGGGATTTTCGTAGGGATTGCATACGAAAATTCGCAAGAAACTAAGTTTCCTACAGATTTTCCTACCAAAACAAATGCAATGTTAAAACCTTCATAGGTAATTATTTCCTGCAAATTCTAAAATCCCAATTAATTTACCTAGAGATTTATATTCGCAGGTAAATTACATGAGAATTTTCTTGCAAAAAATATACCAATTTTTTTTTGTAAAAATTAACAAAAAAATAATTTTTCTAGACAATATTAATTAGTATCTCCTAATTAATTATTTTTTTCTTGAACCACCATACACATAGGACACCCCCATACACATAGATACCTACTTAGTTGCACTAACTCAATCCTAGTCCACTCTACTTAATTGCTCTAACTTAATCCTAGATCACTACCCAATGCCTAACTTATATGTAATTACTCTATTCTACCAATTATCTAACTAATAGCATTATAAAAGCTAAAGATCATGTGTCTTCCACCTATGTGATAAAAGGTACCACTAGCATTACACTAAATTTTGATGGTTTCCTTCAATTTGATTAATTTTTAAAGCTAAATTTAATTAAATTAATTGAGTATTAAAAATACAATTTGGATAATCATTACACAAAAAGTACTATAAAGTTAGCTCATATTAATATGAGAACAAAATATATCTTAATATGTTGAGTAAAGTTCATGTGATTTAACACTTCAAAAATAAAGCATGACAAGTATTTATATATTAAATAAATCACTACCACCCAACATATCACGAAAATTTAATGCTTACACTTTCTATAAGATAATATCTATAACAAAACATATTAAATGTAGACAAATTTAAATTATGCATACAAAGCTCTTATAAATAAATAACTGAAAATACAAATATACTTATAAATTTAATGTCCAAGGAAGTTATAAATCAATAATTGATAGTATATCTTATTAGGTAATTTGGTATTTATAATTTTAATTTATCTTTTAATAATTATATTTTATATACTTAATTTTATATTTGGAAATAAATATCATTTAATAACTTACTATAGAGAAATTATATATTTTTAATGCTAGTAAACATATAATATACCAATTGGATATACAAGTAAAAATTATTTAGTTTTCTTTTTATATAATTCTATCAACAAGGGGTAATTGAACTTTTATGATAGTTTTTTTTCTGTTGGATAAATGACTAGCCATATAATTTTAATTCTTTCTATCTTTCAAATAAGAAAACAAAATAATAAATGGTATCATTGATTTTTAGTGAGATGAAATATTAATTATATATAAGTTAAAAATAATTATCCTAAAATTTATGGCAATTGTCACTCCCCGAGCCTACACTCTGGGCGGGACTGGCACTTGAGAACCATTGCTTGCCCTGAGCGAACCCTTGGCCTAGCTTAACTCATAGCGAAAGACTTAAATAACAAGAAACAGTCTCAAAGGATAACTCATGCAATAACTTAAAGAAATATTAGACTAGCCAAAATGAAAACTCAAGTCTTAACATAAACAACTGAAAATGGAAAGACTAAAGAACTATAACTATTCGTCTATGAAGCCTCTAAAACAATGAGGGATGTTGGGACAAGACCCCCTATTATCCTAACAACTGAAGTACTAAAACAATGTAAAAGGGATCCTCCGAAAAGCAAGGAGGCTCACCAACTGACTCTGAGTGCTCAACTTGATCAATGAGCCACTGGATGTTGATCCTGGTTACCTGTATCTGCTTCATAAAATGATGCAGGCCACATGGCATCAGTACATTGAATGTATGAGCATGCGAGGGGAAAATTAAATATGACATAAGCTTGAAATGAATTTGAAAAGAACACTAACCTTATCTTTACTCAACTCATGGATACTCAACTCAAATGCAAAATTAAACGACAATAAATGTGCAGTTTATATAAAGCGTTTAAACAGTAAATAACACCTAAATTTACTCATATAGTAAAGTAATATAATTTTGTGGGAGTTTCTCTAACCAACAACCATCACTATGAGATAATGTGATGATACAACGTCTCGCCCACACTGCCGAACTGTCCTATAACTTTTCGGGATATAGAAAACCTCAACTAAGTGGATCCACTACTCTATGCTAAAAAGCATTAAGGTGTCATCTAAAAAGTATTACCATTTCTACCCATAAGGGCTATATGGTTTATGGAGACTTGAGTTATTATGAACTCGTCCCCATATCGGTTCTCAATACTACTTCCAAAATATACTCAGCTCATATGTTTTAAAAACAAAAACTCTTTAATCAAAAACTAGCTCAAAGACTCTCTTGGAAATTGGTGTTTCCTCTCTTGTTTAAATGTGAAAACATTTACTCTTTGGGAATACATAGTCCCGATATACTCTTTTTGAAGAAATGAACTTCAGTCTTTACTCTTTAGTCAACTCAAAACACAAGTCTTAAAAAAAGTTAAAACTTTTGTAAAAGACATTTGGAAAACTCCATGAACTTCTCTTGACTTGACTCTTAACTTTCCTTGAATTTAATTATGGATTCAAGGTTCATTATCTCATGTTATGGATGATTTCATGTTGTTTAGACGTACCTTAGAGTGTGGAAATCAACTAGAAAATATAGGTACATTTCAAGGGAACTCGTATGAAAGAAGTGAGAAAGGATAGAAGACCTGGCGTCCGTGACACTCTGAGTGGCACGGAGAGCCAGAGGGCAAACTTCAGAAGCTGGCTTGAGGAACACTGGCTGGCACGGCGCCCCAGACCCCTGCCTAGAAAATCCCTGATTTTTCTTGCTCGTTTTTCAACTCTACCCTTTAGATTCAATTGGTTCTTTCTCCAACCACTTCGATTCGACTACATAACAAAAATATACAAGAATCTACTCAAAACGACATCTAATTCCATGAAAATAAATCAAGAACTTCTCAACAACTTCAAAAATCAAGAACCCAATAGAAACTTCAACAAAATCCATCAAGAACTCAATTTCTATACTTTCAAGAACACAAATTTGTGGAATTGAACCATCATTGGAGCGTGGGTGAACTAACCCAACACTATGTGATCTCACTTACCTCGTAGGGATCAACCCTTGGCGAAATCGACGAGCTTAACTTTAAGAACGCAACGAATCCTTGCTTCTTCTCCTCCTTTCTCCTCTTTTTTTCTCTTCTCTCAAAACCCTAACTTAATTTTGTAAAGTGTAAACTGAATCAAATCAGCTTAGACCCCAACTTAATTACAAAAATGAATTTACTTAATTGGGTAGTGAAAATACCATAATACCCTTCTAAAATCCGGTTTTGGCTTTCCTTATCTAGACATCTCAACTTCAAATAGGAATAACTCCCTCATAAAAACTCGAAATTGATCAAACTCAGTGGCGTTGGAAAGATAATCCAAAGATATCTCCTACAGTATCTGGTAGCACAACTAACACATCATGAGCTAGGATTTATGGACGTTGGAAGTTCACCCAAAACTCATCCTTAGCTTAATTTTATCAAACTTTCCAAATTTGATTATTTTGAGTAACGGTTTATTACAAATTATAGTTCTTTCTAGTTCTTTCAAACAGTGAGCTGTTACAATATCTCCTGTCATGCCCCGAGGCTACCCCCTGGAAATGGACAAGGGACCTAAGATCACGAATGACCCCAAGATAACCCTGTTGGCATGATTATAAGCATACTAAAGATAAACTGAAGCAATAAATAATGTGCGGAAGCTAAATCATGTGATAATCTGAAATGATGGGGAATACCCATATACTGAACCTGAATATATAAAAACTGTGAGTTTAAATACAAATGAAGAGTCAAACTCTAACACTATAGCTGAATCTAACTATGTCTGAAATAGGCCTTTAAACTGACTAGAAGTGTTGGGACATGCCCCAACTAAATCTAGAAAAACTAAAACTAAAAATAAAAGCAAGAAAGATAATCATGTCACTAGTCCTCGAAGAATGAGGACTTACCACTAATGTTGTTGAACTGAAGCTCAGGAACCGATCTATGTGCGATATCACTGCTGAGGACCTGAACCTACATCACGAGAAGATGTAGCACAGAGTATGCGTCAGAACTTGAAAGGTAATGAGCATTCAAGATAGAATAAATATGAACAATAACATAAATGAACAAACAATAAAGCAATTATATAATCTAAACATGATAAGGATACTGAAAATGCGGAACATGACTAAATTGAATGCAATGACCAAGTTTATAACATGCTGAGACTGAATACTGAACTGTACTGATGACATGGTCAATGCAATAGAGTCTGACTAATCTGTGGGATCTACAAATAAGCAACATAAAACAACATGAGCTAAATATGGAGTCTGATGTATACGCCACATCGAGAGGACCCAATATACCCTGCCAGAGGTATAGAGGCATGCTGGTGGGATCACTAAAATGATGCCCACTGAGGGGACTTACAACCTATGGGCCATGTAGTTCTAGGACTTGAGGGTGACTGACCCTAGTCCAACCGGTATTAAGCTTTTCCCAATTGATTAAGTAATTAACACTATATGTCTGAAGTTCTGTAATACTGGATAGCTCAAATACTGACATGCTAACTGAAATTGCAATATTAATATGCTGATAATGAAACATTCAAATCTGAGGCATGTATAATTGAAATATCTGACCTAGCATGTGCAATTCATGAATTAAAAGTACTACATAGCTAGGGTTCTGAGTTTATGCATGAATTTGGGCAAAAACGATACTACAACATGATAATCTGATTAGAAACGTTAAAGTAACTAATTCATAATAATCTACTGATATTCTAGAAACCCTAGGTATAGATAACATGGAGGGAATCAAGAATCTGAATGAATTCTAGGGACCTAATGGGTGAAAGAATCCTACTAGTGAAATCCCACATACCCGGTGACGAATTCCACGGAGAAACTGTTCGATTTCAGGGTTGAAACTGATGAAACCTTGTTGCGTTCTTGAACTAGGGTTCTTGACCTCTTTCTCCTCTTACGCACTAATTTTTCTATGTTTTGTTGAATGATCTGACTTAGGTAAGTTCTAGTTATGTTTCAAGGCTAAAACTGACCAAAACTATATAGGTTAGGGTTTAAACGACGTAGTTTAGAGGTCCAACGCATAAGGAAAGGACCAAAAGACCCCTCACTTTACTGCGGTTAGGGTAACCGTCGATGGGACCGACAGACCATTGATCGACTGACGGTCTGTACTGGTCAATCGTTAGTTGTGACTGGGGGCTGGAGAATGGGGGCCTGATCCACGGATGCGGACCATGGTCCATGGGTCCGGCCGTGGGTCGATCCTTAGACAATTTTGGGGCTGAGTCTGGGGAAGGTTGCAGATGTGAATCACGGACCACCAGCACGGGCAGTGGGTCACCCAATGGTCCATGGGTGGCAACCGTGGGTTGCACCTGCAACATCTCGTAATCTGCATTTGAGGCTTGTTTTCATATACAGGGTGTTACATTATCTCCCCCTTAGGAACATTCGTGCCCGAATGAAGACTAAACTAACTGAAATGGAGGGAAAGACCTGCAACCCAAACCACAAAACATTGGAAACTGATTCTTGATTGAACTAAATTCCAAGAGCATGCAAATACATTGAAACTGCAAATTCAACTGAAGGAGCATGATGCTAAGACTAAAAATGCGCAGGAATGACTGAAAAACTGGAAAGGAACTATTACCTCAAGTTGGAATGGAATCGAAAGGAAAGAGATGAGCATACTTGGCATTCATTGCTGCTTTTGCTTCCCAAGTAGCTCATTCTACGGACTAACTCCGCCACAAAACCTTAACTGAAGCGACTTCTTTGTTTCTCAACCTTCGAACCTGACGATCAAGAATATTAACTGGTAGCTCTTCATAAGTTAGACTATCCTTCACAGCCACACTTTCTAAAGGTACTACAAATGTTGGGTCACCCCCACAATTCTTCAAAAATGAAATGTGGAAAACCTGATGCACTGCTCCTAGTTCTGTTGGCAACTCTAACTCATAATCCACTTTACTTACCCTTATCAAGATCCTGTAAGGGCCTACATATCTGGGACTGAGCTTCCCTTTCTTGCCAAACCTCATCACCCCTTTCATAGGCGACATTTTTAGGAAAACCCAATAATGAACTTGGAACTCTAGTTCCCTTCTCCTTACATCTGCATAGGACTTCTGGCGACTCTGGGCTGTCTTCAGTCTATCTCTGATGAGTTACAGTTTCTCCATAGCATCATGAACTGAATCTGGCTCTATCAAGGCTGCTTCACCCACTTCAAACCAACCAACTTGAGATCTACATCTACGCCCATGCAATGCCTCATAAGGGACCATCTGAATGCTGGAATGGTAACTATTGTTGTAGACGAATTCTATAAGAGGAAAGTGGTCATCCCAACTATCCTTGAAATCGATCACGCAAGCTCTTAACATTTCTTCTAAGGTCTAAATGGTATGCTTTGTCTGGCCATTCGTCTGTGGATGAAATGATGTGCTAAGATTAACCTGAGTACCAAGACCTTTCTTAAACGACTTCTAGAAATGAGAGGTAAACTAAAGACCTCTATCTTAGATGATAGACAAAGGAACCCCATGAAACCTTACTATCTCATTAATGTAAAGCTTGGCGTAGTCCTCCACCGAATCTGTAGTCTTAATTGCCAAAAAGCGTGCAGACTTAGTAACTCTATCAATAATCACCCAAATGGAGTCATAATGTTTGCGAGTACGAGGTAAATCTGTAATGAAGTCCATGTTGATCACTTCCCATTTCCAAGTTGGAATGTTGATCTCTTGACTCATACCTCCTGGTTTCTAATGTTCTACCTTCACTTGCTGACAATTAGGGCACTTAGCCAAAAAATCTGCTATATCCCTTTTCATACTATTCCACCAAAAGACTTCCCATAGGTCATAGTACATCTTAGTGGAACCTGGATGAATAGAATATCTAGAGTTATGGGCTTCTGCAAGAATCTGTTGTCTCAACTCACCCACCATAGGAACACATAATCGACCCTAATAACAAAGCGCACCATTTCCCCCTTAAGAGAAAACCTCAACTCTCTGCTGATGGACTGCACCATTTAGTTGAAGCAATATCGAATCACTGTCTTGATTTTCTTTAACCTCTACTAGCAATGAAGATTCTGAACCATTCTGAATTGTTATACCACCATCTGATATGCTCATGAGACGAACCCCTAAGTGAGCAAGCCTGTGGAATCCTTTGCTAGTTCCTTCCTTTCTTCCTCAACATGTGCTACACTACCCATAGATAGTCTACTAAGAGCATCTACTACTACATTGGCCTTACCGAGATGGTAATGCACACTCATATCATAATCCTTGAGGAACTCGAGCCATTTTTTCAGGCAAAGATTCAACTCTTTCCAGGTGAACACATGTTGAAGGCTCTTATGGTCTGTGAATACATCTACGTGAACACCATACAAGTAATGTCTCCAAATTTTAAATGCAAACACCACTGGTGCTAGTTCAGGGTCATGAGCCAGATATTTCTTCTCATGTACCTTAAGTTGTCTAGAAGCATAAGCTATAACCTTACCTCGCTGCATCAACACACAACTTAGGCCAACTCTGGATGCAACACAATCGATGACATAACTATCTGGACCCTCTAGTATAGTCAAAACAGGAGATGTAGTCAACCTAGTTTTTAGTTCTGCGAAACCACTGAAACTTAACCTTTTTCTGCGTGAACTTAGTCATTGAAGAGGCTATGGATGAAAATTCCTCCACGAACCTTCTGTAGTAACCCGCTAGACCCAAGAAACTTCTAATATATGTCAAAGAGGTAGGTTTAGGCCATTGTTTTGTAAGAGAATCCACTAGAATCCCTTTGCTAGATACAATGTGACCAAGGAAACCAAAGGATTGCAACAAAAACTCATATTTGGTAAACTTAGTGAATAACTAGTGATCTTTGAGAGTTTACAGAACAACCATCAAATGATTCACATGTTCTTCCTCATTCCTAGAGTAAATGAGGATATCATCAATAAAGACGATAACGAACATGTCCAACTACTGCTTGAACACCCTGTTCATCAAATCCATGAAAGTTGTAGGAGAATTGGTTAGTCCAAATGATATAACTACAAATTCATAATGACCATACCGAGTTCTAAAGTTTGTTTTCGGAATGCCACTATCTGTGACTCTAAGCTGATGATAACTGGATCTGATGTCTATCTTTGAGAAATGGCTAGCACCCTGAAGTTGGTCAAACTAGTCATCAATCCTGGGGATGGGATACTTATTCTTGATTGTAACCTTGTTCAACTTCCTATAGTCAATGCACATTTTGAGAGAACCATCTTTCTCTTCACGAACAACACTGGTGCACCCTATGGAGAAATACTAGGTCTGATGAAGCCCTTATCTAGAAGGTCTTTCAACTGCTCTTTCAATTCCTTAAGCTCAGCTGGAGCCATTCTGTAAGGAGGAATAGAAATAGGCTGGGCATCTGGAAGGAGATCAATTCCAAAGTCGATTTCCCTATCGGGAGGAACTCTGGGAAGATCTTTCGGAAAAACTTCTGGGAACTCATTAACTACCGAAACTGACTCAAGAGTTGGGGTTTCAGTGCTTGAATCCTTAACCCGAACAAGATGATAGAGATACCCCTTAGAAATCATCTTTCTGGCCTTAAGGTAATAAATGAATCAACCAGTAGGCCCTATGCTAATACCCTGCCATTCTTTGATTAGTTCGTCTGTAAACTGAAAATAAACAATCCTAGTTCTACAACCGACTGAGGCATAACAGGAATATAACTAATTTATGAATAGAATGATATCGAAGTCTACCATTTCTAACTCTACAAGATCTACTGAGGTGACTTTCTGGGAGACTGTGACCGGGAAATTTTTGTATACCCGTCTAGCTATAACTGGGTCACCGACTGGAGTAGAGACTGAGAAGGGTTCTGAAAGAGTTTCTGGACTAACATCAAATTTCACAGCTATATAAGTAGTTGAAAAGGAAAGAGTAGCCCCTGGATCTAACATTGCACAAACATCAAGGTCAAAGACTCGTAACATACCAGTGACTACATCAGGAGAATCTTCAAGATCCTCGCAAGCCTGGAGAGCATACAACCTTCTTTGGCGCTGACCGCCACCTGTACCAGATGAGTTACCTTGCTGAGTCGGGTGACCTACTGGTGCTGCTGAAGTTGTGGACTAAGCTCTACCATTGTTACCTCATTGACCGTGTTTAGAAGGATAATCTTTCAACCTATGACCAGACTGACCACACCTAAATCATCTTTCATTTCCTGTAAGACATTCTCCCGAATGGTTCTTACCACACTTTGGACAAGTTAGGTAGGTTCTGGTGCCTGAGACACTCCCCTGAGACTTAGAGCCTGATGCCTTACTGTCACTCCCCAAACTCAAGGGGCGCAACTGGCTCCTTTGCTACTAGTGCATGGCAGCCACACGTAATCAAGAAAACAACCCAGCTTAAAACTAAGCCCTCGGTCGGTAAGTCCCCTGTCAACATATATATATAAAAGAAACAACTACTTCCAAGAGTTCATATAAAGAAATAGCCAACTAGCACATAAGTCCTGACTAGGCCATCGAGGCGACCATGATATCTATACAAAAACTAGAAGCAGGTATATATCAAGACAATACATCAAACAGCGCACAAGGTTTAGCAAACCAACAAAACTAGGCCAGCATGGCCATAACCTAGTTGTACACCCCACACACTAGTATGCAAGCCTCAAAGAGTAGCAAAGATTGGCAGGACAAGGCCCCAGCCTACCCATAAAGATATATACAACAAAAGGTAGCAAACCTCCCAACTCTGGCAGCTCCGGAGGAAAGAGGTTAGCCAATCGGATAGAAGTCAATCTTTTTACTGAGGAGGTCTACTCGGTCGTCTGTCAGGACCTGCATGTATGAATGCATGGTCCCCAGGTAATGGGGCGTCAGTACAAAATAATGTACAGAGTATGAAAGGCTGTAGACTAAATGAGCAAGTATCATAATATACCAAAAGCAATCAGGTAAGGAAATCAAATTTATATAAGCATGCCAACCCACTATTGAATCCAATAAAATACAATAATGATCAAACATCAACCTAACCAAGCCCCCATAAGCCCGGTAGGTACAAACAACATACCACCTACTTAGGCCCCCATAAGCCCAGAAGGTGCCAAATCAATCTACTTTGTAAGAAGTCACATAGTCCTTTTTGGCAATGATATAGCCACGTAGGCAGCATATAGCGCTCTTAGGCAACATTATAGCTTTATGGGCTGCACATAGCCCTCTTTTGTATCAACATAGCCCTATAGGCAACACATAGCCCTCTTTGGCGTCAAAATTGCCCAGTAGGCAACACATATCCCTCTTTGGAAATAACATAGTCATATTAGACAACATCATTGCCCCCATAGGTATTTCATAGCTCAACAACTAACCACAATAGCCCCAAGGGAGACAACAAACAATTGAATAGGCTAAAGGCGAGCAATTTAGCTATAAACAATATATATGAAGAATCTCCAAGTTGTTCCTAACTTATGGTCGTTCTTAATAGATTATGAGTCCCTAAAATGAGGGTTTATAACCACTCAATCAGCCAACCACTCACAATTACATCTACAGGATCACCAATGTAAACTACCTCTAAGGAAACATGTCGATGAAAGGAATAACCTTAACATACATTTCCAATGAATGCTCAAAAGACCGTAGTTCCTTCATGAAAGCTGTTCCTTATGTCCTAAGCTTCACAAAAACTATATATACACAACTGGTACTCACCTATAAACAGTTCATAATTAATTTTAAATTGGTAGATTTTCCATATTGCCCCAACTTGTCGAAACGTCCGTAGAAATTCATAAAAACAATCATAAAAGAGTCCCGAGATGATTACCTTAGTTAACCAAGTTTATACCTTGAAGAAACACCAATAACTACAAATTTATATCTTCAAAAACCAGCTCCAAACGCAGCTAATAGAAGGGAGAAATGATTCCCACGTGTAGGGATTACGTTTCTAGGCACGGGGACAATGTTTAATGGTAGAAATCATCACAAACTAACCTTCATAATGCTAGAACTCCATAGGAACCCTCTCTTAAGCTTTCTCTGTGGTTTGGAACTGAAATGGAATGTTTTCATGGTTTAAAATGTTAAATAAGCCGACATACCATAATTTTGACCCGACCCGAATTCTGTCCCAGCAGTCCCTAGTAAAGCCCTCATAACTTTTTACTCTGATGTCGGTTTGATATGGGATTTTGTGTGTTGCAAACTAGACTTGTAGGACTTCGATTTAATGGGTAATAGGCCTTCTAACTCTTTATATATTGGGAGAAAACATCTAATACATTTGACCCAAATTTCAGAGAAATTTTTAAAAAGGAACTTACGATAACTTTCGCCAACTTTTATTTTGCCACTTACTTAACTTCAAGACCTTAGAACATCTAATCCTTGGAAATTCGTGGATCTTTCCTTCGAATCTCCCATATCTTTAGTTAGTTTTGTTGTTTCTTTTCTTGTGCTTCCGCATTCTAATATTCAATTCTCTATTTGTGATCTCCTTTAACCTTGCT